>CAJGYO010000211.1:0-118524 GCA_904845875.1 Miscanthus lutarioriparius
TAAGCGTCGATGCAACCCATGGGTGCCGAAGGCGATTAATTTGGGATCGGGCAAGATGGAGCCCGTGGATCCTAGCGTCGGTGCAGCCCGCGCAGCTGTCGGCGTTTCGGAACTGGGGGTCCTTAACCGACTAGTGAATTTGTGTTGCGTGCTCTCAATTCCGGATGGTGATGCAAAGAGACACAAGGTTTATACTGGTTCGGGCAATGGATGCCCTACGTCCAGTCTGAGAAGATGTTCTTGTATTCCTTGCACCGGGGTGCTCATAGTAGGGGGTTACAAGCTGGGCCAGAGAGAGGGAGTTCGTCCCAGATCTCTGTGAGGGGAGGTGATATGAATTACAGAATGAGGCGTGTTGTTCGTGCGAGTATTCGTGACCCTATCCGCTGTCTTCAGAAATGGTCCTGGCTGCACGTATTTACTCCAGGAGTACATAAGAGAGCTACACGTGGAGCAAGGACTATTCGATGACGTATTTACTCCTAGAGCGGCATGGCGTTGTCGTGGGAGTTCCCGTAGATGTCTAATCGCTATGGTCTCCACTGCAAGTAACATGCTGCGCATTTGTTGACTTGGTGGATTGCAGAGGCTCGGCGGCCATCGTAGCCGGTCGTGCCGAGGCCTGTCGTGCCGAGGCCTGTTGTGCCGAGGCCTACCATGCCGAGGCCTGAGAAGTGACCCAGGTGCAGATGCGGGTCTCAGCGGCCATCAGGCGAAATAGTGCAAGACGCGGCGCTTATAGGATCTGATGCACTGTATTGTCGATAAGGGATGGTAAAAAGGTGATCTCGACCGTTGTCCCGTCCGCTCTGTTGTAGCGCCGCCGATCGTGGCTTACGAAGCGGGTGCGGTGGCGCGATTAATCGGATGCGACAGCCTGCCAGAGAGACCTTTGAGGCGGAGGCGACGAGGTTGCGGGACGAGCCCGGCCTCAGGCGAGGCGGAGCATGGCCAATTCGTCCGAGGCCCTACCGGGGGGTCTCGGGCGGCGGACGGGCGAGGCGGAGTAAGATCAGTGAATTTGAGGCCCTGTCGAGGGGGCTCGGGCTAGACGGAGCGGTCAGTCCGCTGATTCCGAGGCTACAGGAACCCATTCTGACTCCCCACGTTGCGATGTCCTTGGTGCGGGGAGTTAGGCAAGACAAAGTGGTCGGTAACCCGCGCTCGTGCCATCACAGATGGCGAGGAGGTTGACGCGATCGGGCGTAGTCGATCACTTCATTTATCTTTGTGCCGTCGATGCGTCTGCTCGAGTGGTTGGGCGCTTGGATGCGACGTTCGGTCAGAGCAGTTTGGTCGAAGAGGCGGTCACGGGGCTGGTGCCGAGCCGGCCTCGCGCGAATCAGAGAATCGGCACTTCTTCCGCTGGGGCTCGGCGACGGGGTGAAGGGTCGAGATGGCGGACTAGAGGGGGGGTGAATAGTCTTTTCTAAAATTAATCGCATCGGCTAACCGATATAAATGCGGAATTAAAACAATCGGTCTAGCTAAGACTACACCCCTCTATATATGTTCACTAGCACCTTGCAAAGATACTAATAAAGCAACTAAGGTGCCGGGCTAGCTAGAGCTCTCATAAACAATTCTAGGAGCAAGGTCACACAAACCTATGTCACTAGTACTTTAAGTAACAAGGGAGCTCCTACACATGCTAGTAAGCAAAAGCACAAAGCTAACTAAGCTCACTAGCAATGCTCAATAACAAGGCAACCAATGCCTAATTAGAGAGCGCAAATACTTAGCTACACAAACTAAGCAATGTGACTAACAAGGTTACTAAAACCAAATTAGCCATGCAAGGGAGCTACTTCTATGCTACACAAGCAAGAAGGTAATTAGCTAGCTACACAAGCTATCTAATTACAAGAGCAACTACACAAGCTTAAGATATATATATATAAGTAATTGCAAGCTTGTGTAATGGGGATGCAAACCAACGGGAAGAACAAGGTTGACATGATGATTTTTCTCCCGAGGTTCACGTGTTTGCCAACACGCTAGTCCCCGTTGTGTCGACCGCTCACTTGGTGGTTCGGCGGCTAATTAGCATCACCCGCTAAGCCCGCACGTCGGGCGCCGCAAGAACCTACCCCTTGAGTGAGGGTAGCTCAATGACACGCTTTACTAGAGTTGCTCTTCGCGGCTCCCGCGGGGTGAGCACAATGCCCCTCACAAGCACTTCTCCGGAGCGCCGCACAAGCTTCTTGCGCGCTTCGACGAAGACCACCACCAAGCCGTCTAGGAGGTGGCAACCTCCAAGAGTAACAAGCACCACCGGCTCGCAACTCGATCACCTAGTGCCACTCGATGCAACCTCACGATGCAATCGCACTAGAATCGCTCACTCACACAATCGAATGATCACTATCAAGTATATGTGTGATGGAGGGCTCCCAAGCACTCACAAGCATGGACACTAAGTCCCCTTAGGTGCTCGACACCAGCCATGGCCGAGGGCCACTTCTATTTATAGCCCCAAGGGCTAAACTAGCCGTTACCCCTTTCTTTGGCAGCGGTCGGGCCGACCGGACGCTTCTCGGTCGTGTTGACCGGACGCTGGACCTCGGCGTCCGGTCGCCCGCAGACGGCCACGTGTCCTCGATTCCAACGGTCACTTGACTCGTTGGATGCAGAAGAAGCTGACTTCGGACCGGACGCTGAACTGAACCCCCGGCGTCCGGTCGTTTCAAAGATAGTGCCGACCTCGCCGGACACGCCCCGGTCACATTTGATCGGACGCGACCGGCGTCCGGTCACACTCCGACTTCTGCGTCATATCGACGTCACCGACCGGACGCAGCGCGCCGCCAGCGTCGATGCATTCAGATTCAATCCGGCGTCGGTCGGTTGACCGACGCCAAAGATCTTCGCGACTAACTCGTTTTCACTTCTAACTTCATCACCCTTGCTCCAATGTGCTAACCACAAGAACTTGCATCCGCGCAATAGAAAATAGGCATTCTATTTTCCCGAAAGCGCCGAATCCCGCCGAGCTTGCAAACACCACCTCCTTTGTAAATGTGCCAACACCACCAAGTGTACACCACCATGTGTATGTGTGTTAGCATTTTCACAATCATTTCCCAAAGGATGTTAGCCACTCAACTTGCCACGCCACTCGATCCTAGCGACAATGCAAAGTTAGATCACTCGAGTGGCACTAGATGACCGATATGCAAACAAGTTTGCCCTCTTGATAGTAACGGCCATCTATCCTAAACCCGGTCATAAACTTCTCTACACACCTATGACCGGTGAAATGAAATGCCCTAGGTTATACCTTTGCCTTTATGCATTCCATTCCATCTCCTTCAATGTCGATGCAACACATGCACCAACACTATCAACAATGATATGATCCACTTCATATCATCACATGATCATATTGGTTCATCGATCTTGACTTCACTTGCCCTTCACCGTTGCCATCGTCCATCGGGCGCCAAGTCTTGCTCAAGCTTCACCGCCACGCGGTCCATCACTCAAAGCCTTGACTTGCCCTTCACGCTTGCAACGGTCCATCAAGCCAAGTCTTGTCTTGATCTTCTCCACCTTGATCACATGACTCAATGTCATGTCTCATGTGCGTTAAGCTCCTTCATCATCACATGTGTGAGCTTTGCAACATCTCCAAGCCATTTTCACCTTCATGGCATATGTTGCTCACACACATGTACCTATGGACTAATTACCTGTGTATCTCACATAAACACAATTAGTCCACCTAGGTTGTCACTCAATTACCAAAACCAAACAAGGATCTTTCACGGGGTCTCAGGCGAATCGGAGATTTTGACCGAGACCTTGTTTGTTTATTCCGTTGGTTCTGTTTTTAGGGTCTAAGCAGTTTTTCGATCTTTGCTTGGGGTACCCCATTTTCTGGTATCCGACAGTAGCCCCCAAGCCTCGGGCGGCAGTGTGGGATACTCTCCCCGAGGTTTTTTTTGAGACTTTTGTTTCTCAGTGGCTCTTGTCGGGTTTGCTTTATACTCGCGATTCTGGTGGGTGCGCGTGAGCGCACCCGCCGGGTGTAGCCCCCGAGGCCCTAGAGGAGTGAGTTTACTCCTTTAGGGGCTTTTTCTTTGTTGAGTAAGGCGCTCTATCGCATTTGCTAGACCCATGAGAGCGAGTTCGGGTCGCTTGTTTTCGTTTGGGGTGCAGGAGGAGCCCCCGAGCCTGCCGAGCCCTCGCGTGCAATCCTAGGTCGCTGGGTCTCGGCAAGGTTTGCAGGAAGAGCCCCCGAGTCTCCGTACGTAGCGAGAGGCGATCAGGAGTTCCCCTGGCTTTTTGTACGACCCTCATTCATCCTTTTCGTTCAGAAGGAGGGGTTGTTTGCCGAGCCCTTCGTGTGTGAGCCAAGGCCACTAGGTCTCGGCAAGGTTGCAGGAAGAGCCCCCGAGCCTCCGCATGTAGCGAGAGGGCGATCAGGAGTTCCCCTAGCTTTTTGTACGACCCTCGCGCATCCTTTTCGTTCGGAAGGAGGGATTGTTTGCCGAGCCCTTCGTGTGCGAGCCTAGGCCGCTGGGTCTCGGCAAGGTTGCAGGAAGAGCCCCCGAGTCTCCGTACGTAGCGAGAGGGAGATCAGGAGTTCCCCTGGCTTTTTGTACGACCCTCGTGCATCCTTTTCGTTCGGAAGGAGGGGTTGTTTGTCGAGCCCTTCTTGTGCGAGCCTAGGCCGCTGGGTCTCAGCGAGGTTGTAGGAAGAGCCCCCGGGCCTCCGCACGTAGCGAGAGGATGATCAGGAGTTCCCCTGGCTTTTTGTATGACCCTCGCACTTCCTTTTCGCTCGGAAGGAGGGGTGGAACATGCCAGGCTACCCTCGGTGGGCGTGAGCGGTGACATTTCCGGTGAGCTTTTATCGGGTAAGTTCGAGTGGAGGCCCGTGCCCCATTCGATAGGGGTCGGCTAGTAGTCCAGAGACGCGCTCCAAAAAAGTACCAGAAGGCTTCCCTAGCGGGTGCCAGGGCCGTTCGATTGGCCCTAGGGGCTCAGTGCCTCCCTACTGTGGGATCCCCTTTAGAGAACTCCTGCTGGTCTCGGACACGACTTAGGGCATCCCAAGCAATCGCTTGCCTGGGCCTCGGCCATGTACGGGCTCGCCCATAGTTGTCCCTGACTCTGTTGTCCTGGGGCGGCTGTCGAGACCCTAGATGGCCCAGCCTTTGTATCCCTAGACCGTAATGGGCTTGGTGCCCTTTTTCATCGCGTTTTTCCGACCCTCGGGGTGTGAGAGGTTGCAGGAAGAGCCCCTGAGCCTCCGCACGTAGCGAGAGGGCGATCAAGAGTTCCCCTGGCTTTTTGTACGACCCTCGCGCATCCTTTTCGCTTGGAAGGAGGGGTTGTTTGCCGAGCCCTTCGCGTGCGAGCCTAGGTCGCTGGGTCTTGGCAAGGTTGCAGGAAGAGCCCCCGAGCCTCCGCACATAGCGAGAGGGCGATCAGGAGTTCCCCTGGCTTTTTGTACGACCCTCGCGCATCCTTTTCACTCGGAAGGAGGGGTTGTTTGCCGAGCCCTTCGCGTGCGAGCCTAGGTCACTGGGTCTCGGCAAGTTTGCAGGAAGAGCCCCCGAGCCTCCGCGCGGAGCGAGAAGGCGATCAGGAGTTCCCCTGGCTTTTTGTGCGACCCTCGCGCATCCTTTTCGCTCGGAAGGAGGGGTTGTTTGCCGAGCCCTTCGCGTGCGAGCTTAGGTCGCTGGGTCTCGGCAAGGTTGCAGGAAGAGCCCCCGAGCCTCCACGCAAAGCGAGAGGGCGATCAGGAGTTCCCCTAGCTTTTTGTACAACCCTCACGCATCCTTTTTGCTCGGAAGGAGGGGTGGAACATGCCAGGCTACCCTCGGTGGGCGCGAGCGGTGACATTTCCGGTGAGCTTTTATCGGGTAAGTCCGAGTGGAGGCCCGTGCCCCATTCGATAGGGGTCGGCTAGTGGTCCAGAGATGCGCTCCAAAAAAGTACTAGAAGGCTTCCCTAGCGGGTGCTAGGGCCGTTCGATTGGCCCTAGGGGCTCGGTGCCTCCCTACGGTGGGATCCCCTTTAGAGAACTCCTGCTGGTCTCGGACATGACTTAGGGCATCCCAAGTAATCGCTGTTCAGGCCTCGGCCATGTACGGGGCTCGCCCATAGTTGTCCCCCGACTCACTGCCGTCCGAGGCGGTGTCGAGACCATAAATGGCCCACCTTGAACCTACGGACCGTCAGAAGGGCTCGGGCGCGGTTCCTTAGCTCGGAAGGAATCGGGGTGGGGGTATTTCCCTTCCATCGGCTGACAACGGCGCGTCTTTTGAGGTGGTCTTCTCAGGAGCTGCCGCTGCTGCACGACGTGGTGTTAGTGGATGGGACATAACTGTCTGCGCGATTAAATGTGGAGAAGGTGGGCGCGTGGGCGGAGAGATCGGATCTGGATTATATGCGCCGGATCTGAGGGAAACTTCCCTGATTTCGTCGCCCAGCGGTTTCATCTTACCCCTGCACAAATACGTAAAGAGCCTCGCCCCTCCCCTCCTTACCTTGCCTGCATTTGCTTTCGCCGCCTCCAAGCCGTTGCTGAGAGCATAAAGCGCCGGGGAGAAGAAGGGCGAGAGAGATCGATTGAAAGAGAGAGAGAGATTTACCACCGTAGCAGCGTCCTCCACCGCACAATGGCTGGCGGTCCTGTCATCCTCCTGGCGGATCCCTGGGAGCGGTCTAACATCACCGTGGAGAAGCTGCAGTTGCTGGTGGACGCCAGTCTCCTCCGCCCGATCACCGATCCTGACGAGCCGGAGTGGATTGCTCCAGGGAATGAGTCGGAACCGAGGCCACGTGATGGCTACGTGGTGAGCTTCGTCGTCTTCCACGAGCGAGGCCTCGGCTTGCCGGGGGACCAGTTCATGCGGGCACTCCCGCACTACTACGGCATGGAGCTCCACAACTTCAGCCCCAACTCCATCGCATAGGCGGCCATCTTCGCCGCCATTTGCGAGGGGTACCTGGGGATCGCTCCCCACTGGGAGATGTGGCTCCATTTGTTTCGAGCGGTTTTTACCACCAAGCCGGCGAGAGCGAAGGGGGCTCGGAAGGCGTTGAGGGCCGGCGGCTGCACCCTTTAGGTGCGCCAAGACCGGCAGCACCTCTACATCCTAGCCCAACTGGCATCATCCAACCGTCGTTGGTATGACAGCTGGTTCTACCTTTGTAACGGCGACGGCGGGCTTCCCCTTATACCGGGCGGGTTGTGGAGATTCAGCCGGAGAAGTGGGGGACGGTGTCATCAAGCCCGATCAGCCCAGGCTTTTCACCGCTCCTGAGGGCCCTGGGGAAGCTGCGTGATCGTGGCCTTACGGCGGCCGTGGTCATGGCGGCTTTTCACCGTCGGAGGGTGTTGCCGCTGATGGCTTGGCGGCGGCGCCTGTTCGAGATGACCCCGAGCGATCCGATCGAAGGCATCAAGATGTCCACCTTCGCCCTTACTGATGAGGAGATCCTACGTCGGGTAAGGGAGGCGGTGGATGGGAAACCGAAGATTGATGGCTTGATGCCATTCCCGATGCGCCCGTCGCGGGGGTGCATTTCCCTGGTAAGTTGGGTGTTGCCGAGGCCTTCGCGGCCTTCTTGCTCATTGCTTTTTTCGCCTGTTGCCTTATTTCGTCATTTCTGCAGGGGATAAGGGACGTGCGAAGCTCCTCGCCGCCCGTTCCTGAGGACGCCCAGTGGTGAGCCGTGAATAGGGCGTACGCCGAGGAGCAGAAGAAGAAGAAAGATGCCAAGGTGGCAAGGCGCACGAAGAGGACCCTTGAGCGCGAAAAGCTGGACGCACGCCGCCGGCAACAGAGGCTCGACGGTCTCCCGTTGGAGTCGTCTCCCTCATTATCGGTGTCGGATTCCTCGGGCGATGATGGTGAGGTCGAGGAAGGGAAGGGTACCCTGGACCACCTCCCCGATGTTAGGGAGGTGGCGACTGGGGTGTCTCTGGTAGACGTCTATCTCGTTGTCGAGGGCGACATGCCCGAGACGCGTGCTATCAGCCTGGTGGGCTCGGCGGAGGAGGTGGAGCAAGCAACTCCGAGGACGGCTCAACCGTCTTCGCGGACGGTCGAGGGGGTGCCGGGGTCCGGCGGAGACCAGCCGGTACCAGCGGATACAGAAGCCGTGCACCGCCGCCACCGCCGCCGTTGCAGAGGAGGGACGTTGTCCAGAAGCGGTTGTGTCCTCGTTCGCGGTAAGTGTATTTTTTGGCGGAGTTTGTAGTATTTCCTGCTTGCCCCCTGGTCGTACGCTGACCTTTAGGAGCGTCTTTGTTTCCAGCCAGAAGCACCGGGTGGAGGAACCTGCCTTGGCGCCCCATAAGGCGCTCAAGGTGAGCACCAGCTCCACCGCTCATCGGGTGGCGAAGGCGCAGGCTGCCGTGCAGCATGGCGCGGCATCGGGCGGGGCCGGCTTGGAGGAGCCGGCTACTCAAGGAAAGGGCACCGAGGTGGCCACGGAACGAGCGGGGGAGGACGAGTCCACGCCCCGCGAGGTCGTGGGTCTTGGGGCGAATGAGGCCGAGGTGTCCACCACTGCTGAGGCCATCGGGGGTGAGGCCAGAGCCCCCAAGCCTTCCGAGGCTAGGGCGGTGGACGCCGCCACCGAGGTAGAGATGGCAGTTAGTTTGGGATCGGGCGTGACAGAGCTCGCGGATCCAGGCGTCGGTGCAGCCCACGCAGCCGAGGCATTTTTTGGTGTCTTGAGCCCCTAAGCCCCGTTGGCCTTTGGTAGGGGTCGGTTTGTGTTTTGTGCGTTACCCCATCATCGGCTTCTCACAACCAGAGGGGCTGAGCTAATGTCGCTTGCCCGATGGCTCAGGCTCGAGTGACGCGCTCGGTGAGCTCGCTAAAGGGTATGATCTAGTGAAATCTAGGTCCATCGTTCATGACGGGGTCGGCATAGCCCTCTTGTGACAATCCACTGCTCCTTAACCAGCAACCCGGTAGATGCTTGGGTCGTTCCGGAGACCGACCCGGGTGGCCCACTGACCTCCCCTCGATGGAGATTCTATGGGTTTGGCAAGGTTTAGGATCGAACAAGAATGTTGAGATGACCCTATCCTCTTTGGGGAAGACTGGGTGAGGGCCACATGGGGCTCATCTACGTTTTCTCTCCTGGCTCTGTTTGACACGAGGCGGCCTCGAGCCCTTTGTGGGCCGGCCTTTGAACCCTGGCCGGTTGTTGCTCATGTTGAATGAGGCAACTGCCGCTTCATGATGCAACATGGAGCGTTGTGATGCATTTGACCACATACGCAATGCTTTAGCCCTCGAGCCCCCGGGCGATTCGTGGTTGAATCGTCCAGGGGGGCGCGGGTGTATGGAATGAATGTGTGTATGGATGTATGAATGATTTATATAAAGAAAGAGTGGGGGTTGGTAAGTTACCTTGATGACTCGAGTGATGGGGTTTGAGGAGCTCCAATCAGAAATGTCCGACCGGGATCCATGCTAGTCGTTTGTGACTGAGTTGGCATGGCCCACATAGGGCATCCCTCTGCTCCTTACTTGTCTCTCGGTGTTCACCTGAGCTATCCAATTGACTCAGGAAGCCCGTTGGTCTCTCCTGGCGGAGATCCTATCGCTTGGGCCTTTCCAAGTCCTACCTAGGAAGGCAGAGGGCCACCTGTGCATAGTGGCACCTTGTTTCTCGCACTCGGCGTGAGGTAATGGTGGGCCATACCTAGGCCACGTCTCGTCTGACCAAGCATTGTTCCGTCGGGCAGGGTGCGTCTTATCGGTCAGGGCACGTCCCATCGTATCCCATCCGCATTGAATGGGAAGGGAGAGGGTTTTTTGCCCCCATCGTTTTGCCTTTCTTAACTATTGTGCCCCTTTCTTTAAGTAGGAGAAGGGAGAGGGCTTTCGTCCTGTTCCTTCGTTTGTTCCTCTTCTATCGTCTCTTCTCTTTCTTCCTTCTTGCCAAGAGCGTCTGAGTGCCACGATAGTTCCTAGGAGAGAAAAAGGGGAGAGCGAGGGAGATGGAAAAACTCACAAATCCATTCATGAATCCGGAGCGAAACGTTGGACTAGAGGTCATCCATTGTGAGGGAGTCAGTGCTGGAGGCCTTCGCCGAGAAGGGGTTTCTACCAACGAAGGAGGTGGCGCACTGGAGGGCTCCCGGGAGGGAGGATTTCCCGCAACCTCGGGCCGGTGATGTTGTTTCCTTCCTCGCCTTCCATGAGCGTGGGTTAGGATACCCCGCGCACTATTTCTTGCATGGGCTCCTTAATGAGTGGGGTTTGGAGCTACAACACCTCAATCCGACTAGGGTGCTGCATATCACCGGCTTCATCACCGTGTGCGAGGCCTTCCTTGGGATGGAGCCGCACGTGTATTTCTTTTGGCGGATGTTCTCCGAGCGAACTTTGTCGGTGGGGAATCCGCCCGAGGCCACGCCGGTGGGGGGCTTTGCGCTGCAGAAGAAACTGAGTGCGGGGGGCTCGTACCCCGTGTATATCCCCTACGATTCCAATCGGGGGTGGCACGGGGAATGGTTCTACATTAGGAACCCGGTGGAGGCGTCATTCCTTCCTTCACCGGCAGGAGGCCAGAGAGACTGGATAGCTGGTCGTGGGGCCCCGCCAGTCGGTAGAAGAAGAAGGTGGAGATCATCGAGGCGGAGCTCCAGAAGCTCGTGCGGCACGACCTTGACAGGGTGCGGGTGTTCCACACCCTCTTCTGTCGTCGGGTTGCTCCGCTGGCGGAGAGGACGCGACCGATGTGGAAGTACAATGGCCCGACAAACCTCGACTGTGTGTTGTCGGAGGAGCTGCCAAATGATGAGGTCTAGAGTCGCCTTGACCGGGTGCTGCAACTGAAGCCCAAAGAGAAGGTCGATGGAAAGCCTTTACCTCTCAATGTCGCGATGGTGTCTGAACTGGTATGCTCCCATTTCTTTACTCCGTGTTCTTTTCCCCTTTGCTTTCCTATTTTTTGATTTTGAGTCGCCTATTTCATAGGGACTTGAAGCTTACAAGTCTTGGCCATACCTTCTGAAGGGGCCGGAGGGCGCAGCTCGGCAGGCCGCCCAGAAGGAGGCGGCAGATGCCAAGAAGAAGAAGAAAGCCGAGGAGGCTCAACGGAAGTATGAGAAGGAGAAGGAGATCGCCCGGTGCATGAAGGCTGGGGAAAATTGGAGCGACGTCAAGTCAGAGCTCGAGTCGAAGGACCCCACAGAGGTAGAGGATGACATGATTTTCTTCGAGGAGGAGGAAAGCCGGGACGTCGTTGCAACCTCGGCTGAGCGTCGTGATCCTGTGGCCGCGCCCGCTGGTGGTGAACAGGGGGCAGAGAGGCGTGGTGACGTTCCTACACTGAGGAAGCATGCTGCGAGCGCGGATGCCATCGGGCGAACGGGAGGCGAAGCGGATGCAGTCACCGCGCCCTTCGGCGGCATCGCCGGCCTGGTCCCTGCTTGTTGTGGATGTGGTGGGACAAGCCCAACAGTTAGAGGAGCAGGCTCATACCCGCGCGTCGTTGGGGCCGGCGCCAGCGTGTGACCCACAACAGGAGGATGCCCCGCCAGCTGCTCTAGTCGGCGTGCCCCGAGCCGAAGGTTGTGGTGTTTCGCAGGCTGTGCAGGGGCCAGTTGGGTTGACTCCCTCGGTTGAAGTGAGGGGGCGCAGGTTGTGGCCTAGGAGCGGTCCTCACCTTGTGGGCCCATTGTCACCGGGTCAGGGCTTCAGAGTCGTACCGCTTACATCTCGGTATGCCTTTTTTGTTTCCTTTTGATCTTGCTGTTGAGTTTTTTGGAGTATGACTGACCTGTGTTTTTTTTCGACAGCTGCTGGATGCTGACAAGGCTGAGCATCTCCCCAACTCCTGTGTAGGAGGTTTGGAGGCCCACCTTGCAGCACGCCGTGATGAGCGGCGGGGAGAGCAGGGACGTGGCGGTGGATCCTTCCCTTCCGGGGGTGGCGCCCCTCGGATCGGTCGCTAGTATGGCAGCAGCGGCGGCGTCGGTGTTGGCGGTGATTCCGGTGGCGATGGCGGAGGTCACGTCGAAGGTGACCCTTGCGGCCCCTCCTCCACCGGCTACAGTGGAAGAGGAGAGGGAGACCGGGCTCCCTGCCTCATCGGGCGAAGGGACGCATGGCTCACCCTCCCAGTCGGAGCCGAAGGTGTTGGGAGATGCGGCTAGGCCAGAACTGAAACATCTGTCGGTGGCCCGTGAAGACGAGGTGTGGGAGATCCGCTCCGATAGCGCAACAAAAGACACAGTGGAGCCGCCAGCGCCGTCACGGGAGCTGGTGGTGGTTGGATCATCGGCTAGGCCTGCTAGTGAGTTCGGGGTGAGCCGTAATCTGGTGTGGCCCTACACTGGTGACCCGAGGATGGCTCGGTTCGTCCTCCGCGACGATGAGGAGGTGACGCTCTGGCACTTCCTGATGGAGAGTGGAGTGTCGATGGAGTTCGATCTCGCCCAAACCAGGGCAAGGCTTGAGGAGGTCTTGGAGCGGGTCAAGACCTTCCATCAGACGGTTATGGTCGACCTACCCCGCGTCGTAGAGGTAAGTCCTCTATGATTTGTCCTTGATTCCTTGGTTCCTTACTGGTTGCTTCAGTGTGCTAGCTCCTTGCTTTGTAGGGCTTGGAGGGGATGTCATACCACAAATCCCTTTTCCTTCGGGAGGAGCACACCCGGATGGCCGAGCTCAAGCATGAGCTGGAGTCCACCTGCCAGGAGTCCCGAGACTGGGTGATAGAGGTGAACGAGGCATGGGTGGCGGAGCTGCTTGCGGTGGAGCGAGCGACCGCCGCCGTGCGGGGGCTTGAGGCAGCCAAGGCCTGCCAAGTGGAGATCGAGGCGGTGCTATGGAAGTCCCTAGTGGACACTAAGGCAGCGCTCCAAAGATCCCTAGAGACCTTGGAGTCAGAGCAGAACACCGTGGAGTCAGAGCGAAAGGCCCGGTCGGAGGTGGACCATGAAGTGCTCGCGCTTCGAGGCCGGGCGATGGGGCTAGAGGAGGCGAACGCCCGGCTACGCGAGCGGGTGACCCAGCAGGCGGAGGGACTCTCTATCCTCGAGAACACCCACCTCAGTAAGTACTTTTTCTACTTTTGATGGGTTGGTTTCTTCCTTTAGCTTGATTCTGAGCTTGTCGTCCTTTTTCTAGAGCTAGGTGGAAAGGTGGAATCATTGGAGTGGGACCTGGAGACGGCCAAGGTGACATTTGGCTGGAATGCGGAGGCACTGGCTAAGTCCCTTGAAGAGCGACATGCTCTCAAGGGGGAACTTGACCAGATACGCAATGTTACCCAGCTCATTGTCTCGGAGATCTTCGGGTCGGCACCAAGTACTAGTGCGCCCACCATCCGACTAGCAGAAGTTTTGGATGAGGTTTGGGCCCTCGTCACCCACAGGCTGTTCTACAGAGCGTTGGGGTGTTGACTTCGGTGGCAACGTACCACCCGAACCTAGACTTCGCTACCATCTGCAGTGGGTATGTCGACGGCTATAGCACGGAGGACATCTAGTCGCTCGGGGAGAGCTTGCTGCCTTACACAAAGTTGTTGGCCGAGCAAGTCTCCGCGCAGTGGGCGATGGATGCTCGCCGTGCAGACATGGCCAAAAGTGTGCGTTAGGAGGACATTTCCCATCCTACGGATGGCGTGGAGCCAAGGTCGGAGATGAACATCACCCTGCCTCCGACAGCGCCGAATGTTGTCCAGCCGGGGAGCGAGCAGCCCGTGCCTTCGCCGGTCGCACCGACAACAGATGCCACCGGGTAGCCCCAATAGCATAGCTGTTCCAAGCATTGGTGAGAACATTGTTGTTGTCGTCCTTTAGTCGGTAGGCATCCAGTCGGATCACCTCGACCTTCAGTCGTCCGGATCCTTGCCCGCTACGCCCCATTTCTTGGCCGCTGCTTCTTCGCCTTTTTCTTGCTTCGGTCCGCCGGCCTATCGCAGAAGGCGCTTGAGGAGCTCGTAGTCCTTGTAGATGTGTTTGATGGGGTAGGTGTGGTTGGTGCATGGGCTCTCTATGAGCTCATTGAAGTGGTCCAGAAGGCCCTGCTAGGGCTGCTTGCCCATGTGATCAGCCATGGTGACCAACCCTGAGTTGGCCGGTCGGCAACGATCTTTTCTGTTCTTTTTGCCCCTCTACATGGAGGGTCCTTCATCCTGATCCTCGCGCTTGGCCTTGCCTTTGCCTCGGCCTCCATTGAAGCATTGTGGGAGTGGAGCTCTCTAGTTGCGTTGGGCAAAGGCCTATGGTCTCGGGCCATCCGGGCTAGGACTCTGGTCGTCCGACCGATGATCACGCCTAGGGTGTGTTTCACCACTCCTTGCGATGGTCTAGCCGAGGTCTGTGTTGCCTGCCATCACTGTCGATTGATGGATGCCATCATCCTGTCGAGACTGACGCCAGTTGCTGATGATGCTACGAGCGCCTTGGTTCAGCCCGAGCCCCTCGCGTATAGGCGGTCGCTGCGGAGCGGGTGCTAAGTCAAGCCGAGGTGCAGATGCAGCCTCCTATGCCACGCTCGGCGGCTGTAGCAGTGAGCGAGTGGAGTGATTCGTCTGGTGCGTCCCCACTCCCCTAGTGGGGAGAGAGGCCGTGAGTTGGTGTCATGATGCGGAGCTTTCTGCCCGTTGAATGGCGGTGGTTTCCACCAGTGCTCGGAGGTTTCAGTGGATCGCCTGTTCCTAGGGGTCATTTGGCTCGGGAAGGCCACGCAGAAGCATTGCCATAGTGGTGATGTTCTGGTCAGCCCGAGCGAACTGTGGGGGATCGTTCCCCCCATCCATGATGTTGTGCTGGAGCTGGTGGGCGCGATCCTGAGCACCGCTCGCCGGTTTATGCGCACAGGGCGTAGTGTGGTGCGCCGAGCATGCCGATGTTGGTGGTGGTTGGTTCTACCGTCGTTGTCGTAGCTCCTCGTTGTGCTCTCATGTGAGCACGAGGGTCCCTGCATGAGGGTCTAGAGGGGTGTTAGTCTACAAGGACTCCGCTACCACCGGTGGCTGTCCCGGAGCATCTGCCATAGTGTACTCCCGAGATAGATGGTGGCTAGGTGCCATGTCGCCGATGCTAGAGCCGTCACTCTCAACATCGTCATCCATGAGGTCGAGGAAACAGGTGGGAGTATAGCTTGCTATCCCCATGAATTCGGATGTGAGATGGGGCAGCACCGGCATCCTTCGAAGCCCCCGGGCATACGCATCCATGGGGGACGTGAGGCCATAGGGGAACTGGTTGCATGGTGGTCGCGGTAGGGATAACAGGGTCCCTCCGGATAATCAACGGAAGATAGTGAATAGCGAGTAAATAACAACATGTATATTACTCACAGCGGTTTTGAATAGAGAGTTTGCTCAGAATGAAGCACAGGCGCCTCGTCATTGAAGTCATTGGGTGTTTCGGAGTCGACACAGGGCGCCCCTCCGATGGACACCGGGATGGTTGCCTCCTCGCGGAGGTGTAGTACGTCGAGCTGGTCGGCGATGAAGTCCAGGCTTCCAAAGAGGAAGGCCTGGGATGGCTCGAAGATGGGTGGGACCCACATCCCAACAGGTGGGAGTGCAGGAAACTGCAGTGAGCCAAAGCGAGTCATATCGCTTAAGCCCATCATGGCGAAGGTGGTGGAAAAGTGGGCCATCCGATGACCAAAAAGTGTTGAACGTACAGCGTCATCCCCACGGTGGGTGCCAACTGTCGGTGCAGAAAGTGACCAACATGTAAATATTTGTAGTTTTGCTGTACGTTGTGATCGGAGGTGTCCTAGCACTCAATGATATTAGGTTTATACTGGTTCAGACAACGTGCCCTACGTCTAGTTTGAGTCAGTCGGTGACTTTATTCCTGAGCCTAGGTGCTCAAAGTTTGCAGTGGGGTTACAAACGAGAAGGAGAAAGATATAGGGTATAAGAGGTCCGGTCGGACTCTGGACTAAAGGGCCGAGAGTGACAGGAGCCCCGCTATGTGCTAAGTGTTCGAGTGTGTGGTTGGTATAATTTTAGGGTGCCTAAAGTTACAGCGGGTGAATCAATGTAAGTGAACTGATCGATCTTTGGAAGAGAGCGCATCCCCTTTTATAGATGAAGGGGATAGCCTTACAGGTGAGAGGGAGAGAGTACGTCTGCTACTAAGTCTTGCTGCCCACGTCGGTGGGTACAAGATGATGGTAGGCACCCACAATACTGTTTAGTGTCAGATGCACGTGGGAGGTTACGTCATCTTCTTCAGGTATGGCAGATGTCGGTGCTTGCCACACTGTTGATACCCAGAGACATGCAAGGGGTTTTACCAGGTTTGCCTGGTACGGTAAATACCGGCGCCCACAACACTATTGATGCCTCAGAGGCACGTGGGGGGAGCCTTACCGTATTTGTATAGTATGGGAGTTGATGGCGCCTACAACACTGTACGGGAAAATGTCGGCGCCTACAACACTACTTTGGTTCTATCGTGCCAGGAGGGTCATAGGGTACTGTCTGATAGGTGCACAAGGTATGGTCCCTAGTATTGCAGTTTGACTTGTGCGCCCTGTCTTACATTCTCCATCCGTTTCCTGGTCCTTATCGAGCGGGCATCCCTGGTCAGTTGGTCCTAGTTGGCTCTGATTGCGCCAGTCAGATAGGAGCCATAAGCAGGGGTTCGGTGTTTTTCTGGTCGGAGAAGTGGGTCAGAGTTGGAAGTGATGTTTTGGCCAGGCCTTCCGGTCGGAGAGGCCATCCAGAGGTGGACTGGAGACCGAAGCGAGTGCTCCGGTTGGAGAGGCGGGCCAGAGTCAGAAGTGGGCGTCGTTCCTCCTTGGCCAGGCCTTTCTGGTCGGAGATTGGATCACCCTTCTAGCCTGTTGTTTAGGAACTTGGGCTGGCCCAAGAATTGCACGTTGGTTCGCAACGTTGTCTGCTGGGTTGAACCTTTATCGGGAAGCCGATCCATGAGGGACCATGGGTTTATGAACCCGATAAAGATCTTATCCTAAATATAATGACTGATGGAGAACTTGGTGAACTCATCTCCAAAGCCATCAAGTACAACCTGGGAAGCCTCACGGAGATTAGTAGAGTCACCTATCTTGGGATACAAGATCTGACGAAGACTATTGTTGAGCACATAGTAATGGGGCTTCAGCCAAACGATCTTCCCATCAGCATGATGACCATCCAAATACATGTACTGATACTCATCCATAGCAAGAGCTAAAATCTTAGTGATGGCAGTGGAGGTGTGATCCCTGTGGTCCAAGCCAAGGCAAGAAAAGGTAATGAAATCAACCTTGTAGTGCTTGCCTTCGGTGGTTCAATGAATGACATGTGTATCCGCCCGAGTGTCCAAGTGATAGAAGGCATAGAACTGACAAATAATCTCATTGTTCCACGGCTTGCGGAACTCCATCAGTG
Organism: Miscanthus lutarioriparius; assembly: GCA_904845875.1. Lineage (NCBI taxonomy): Eukaryota > Viridiplantae > Streptophyta > Magnoliopsida > Poales > Poaceae > Miscanthus > Miscanthus lutarioriparius. Next base: position 17,356 of record CAJGYO010000211.1, read on the forward strand.
GTTGCAACCCCATCCTCCTCAAGTCACAGAGCAGCTGCGTCATGTCCAAGCTAGGCAGCTTGCTAAGCTCAAAGGTGTCAATGGCCTTCATCTAAATCACTGGGGCCTCTCTCTTGTTGATGTAGCGGAGTGTCGACACAGAATTTTCATCCCGTGCTGAGGACACACGTAACAAGCCGGAAGGGTCTGCTCAATGGAGCTATAGATTCGCCTAGCTTCAGCGTAGGGATGGTCGATCCTGCGCACTCCTCCCAAGACATGCCAGTCAATTTGACCCTGTAATTGACAAGGAGAGAAAGTTTATCAGTAATTAAGGGCAGAACGTGCCGGTGTTGCCAGACAGTCCCGAATGTGTGGCTCTGAGAGCCGATATGAAAGGAGATCGACTAAATAGTCGATTCCAGCATATTCGTGAGAATAAATCGGTTAAAGCTCCTTGGGTTGTATAAGATGAATCGGTTATCATTCAAGATAAATGTCGTTATTTGAACAAATATTAACCAATGGCAATAAGATGTCAACAATGATTGGTTTATGCTAAGCCAATGATTATAAGTAACCGAACCCCCTTTTTATATAAAGAAACAATTCAACACCACTTAACCGTTTAATAAAGATAAATCTAATGAACATGTTAGATCTCTTGTATCGATATGACCAGTGGGGCATGAGGCAGGATCATGCAGGCCGTAGAAATAATAATAGACTCGATGACCCTAACTTATTACTAATATCAGTGGGGCATGAGGTAGAATCATGCAGGCCGTAATACAATAATAAGATCATGGGGCTAACACATCTTTCAACCTATCTTTACTTCAACGGTCTCGTGATGTGAACTGTTCATGAAAGCACTCGATATCGGCTAAAACAGCCGATTCAGGCATAGCACACAGTTAAAGTCATGCCTTATCAGGAATAGATCTACCAAATAACGATCCCCACTCCACGGTGCTAACAGTGGGGTGTGAGGTAGAATCACATAGGCCGTGATAACGGTCATGGAACGGTTCTCGCTAGCCAGTAAATCTACTCAAGACGCAACATGCTTTAACCGCACGCTATGCACGATCAAGATTGACTTAAAACAGCCGATAAAACGTAACTCATCGTTTAATGTGTAGATTAGATCAGTATCTGATTAACAAACAATGGGCTAAACAAGATATAAGGCCGATCTAAATCAATCTCAATCGGGCAGAGTGATATTGCTGTAATTTAGATAAATAATGAAAGCAATAAGCAATATCGGTAACTTAATGAATCTACCCAAGACTGCCATTCTAAGGTAGAGCCGATAACTTGACCTTGACCTAGTTCATGCAGTGGGGGTTGACCGGATCGATGCAGCCATACTTGAACTAGGTAAGAATCGATAACTAACTTATACCAGAGTCGCAGTGGAGGTCGACCGAATCGATGCAGCCGTACGAACAGAGGTATAAGCCATGACGGTACTTACAACAAGCAGTGGAGGTCGACCGGATCGATGCAGCCATACTTGCTAAAGAACTCGCCGAAATCTACTCTACTCCTACTCCTAAGGGGTGGCCAGAGCCAAAAAAGTAAATGACTTGTGTATTGGATTGATTGTGTCCCTTACAATAGCTGGGGTTTGGTATTTATACCCAGAACCTACGTATGACTCCTATCTAAGCACGACTCATCACAATCTTTGGCCCTACGAGAAAACATTCCTAATTTAAGATAACTTGGACTCTAATCTTTCCCTTTTTGTAGGGTCCAACATGCTTTGTCCTAGCGCCGACCATAGCCTTCGTCGTCATCTGCTGGCGTTACCTGAAGAAAGCCGATTCTGGTGCTGCATTCGAATCAGCTAATTCCGATCTGCACGCAATTGCTTCCTTGATAACACAATCTTGGGGGCTTTTAAATCCCTGCGAGACTCCTTCCAAATTTTGGTGTAAACACGGAGATAGATCAAATGATGAGAGAAGTCAAAATGAAATGGTTGCCAGAACCTATACTCAATCCTCAAATCCTTGGGCTCATCAAAGAGAGGTTGGGCATGCCGATGATGAATCTCAGCCACATGGTGATGATAATCAACCATCAGATGAGATGTGTAACCTCCAGCTAGATATATTTGGAGTACGCTACGGTTCCCGGATGGTAGGAGTAGGACCATCGAACGAAATCAACCGACTGATCCCAAAGTAACCCGAAGCAGAAGGGGTCATGGTGCACACATCATTAGCAATAGACCATCCTTCTTGATCAAGAGCTTCCTCAATAGGATCAACAGCGTGCACATCACCAAGGCATGGAACGAACTCCCAAGCAGCAGCACCAACGGGTGGAGCTAGAGCTTGGGTTTGAGCATGAGCAGCACGAGCATGACCACCAGCTGCATCATAAGGGAGGGAAGTCTGGGTGTGTCCAGTCAGGTGAGAGGATGCGGTGGGGTCATTGTTCTTCTTGGAACGCTTCTCGCTATGACACGGAGGAGTGTCATCACTACTGGAAGCCATCACTGTGGAGAAAAACGAAGAGAAACTAAGAATCAAGGCAGAAGAAAGTTGAACGAGAGCCTAGAGATGGAGAAACATGGATGGAGTAGAGATCGAGGGGTCAGAGGTTCCGGCTATAGCCAGGACTCCCGGCGATTAGGAGTTCTGGCCCTGGAGCCAGGACTTCTGGCGCACTTTGGTGGCCAATGCATACATGGGGCTTCAAATCTACGCAACCATTCACACAAGGAAGGTAGAGGATGAGAGAGGGAGGAAGAAAAGAGGCGAAAACAAAGGTACATTGGAATTAGGGTTAGGGATAGCCATGGAAGTTGTACCTTGAGAAAGAGAAGAGAATGAAGAAACGTCAAAAACTGCAGCGAGCACGACGTGCTTGAATCAAATCCACAGGCAGATCGACGAAAAGCACACACCACCCCTTAACTATCACACAATGACGAGGAGAGGAGGGCGGGGGAGGGGGTGGTGCCGGGGAGCGGTGGGACCACCGACGAGACCACCAACCGCCAGAGGTGCTGGGGCGATGGCGGCATTGGCAGAGGGCGTGAGGGCGGTGCTGGCAGAAGGCACGAGGGCATCGGCGCAGGGCGATGGGGAATGAGGAGTTACCGGGTGGTAATTGGGCCGAGCCGAGTAAAAAAGTGAACCCCTAGGTCAAACAGTGCGGTCAAACTGTGGTTAAAGGGGCCTCGACTTAGATCTACGTCGGGAGTTCTGGCCTGAGCCGAGACTTTCGGCAGTTGGGAGTTTCGACCCTGGGGCCAGGACTTCTGGCTGTCGAAACTTCCGGAGGACGCCGGGGCTTCCGACGCAGGAAACTTCAGAAACTTCCTAACTTGAGCTCACCATGCCATATGGGGCAAAAAGATGATGGATACATCATTTTCACATGTGACTACATTTTAAACATTCAACACAAAGCAATAGTCACATATGAAAACTATAAATTAGATTTTGAAAGTGTCACACAATATTTTTTCAGCTAGTTCAAACAAAGTATGTGAAAGACATCAAGCAACGTTACGAGAATCAATGATATTTAGCTCACTCCTCAAAGCACAAAATCTTGACTCATCTAGGGGCTTTGTGAAGATATCGGCTAGTTTCTTTTTGGTGCTCACATGATGAATTGCAATATCTCCTTTGGCTTTGTGGCACTCTCATTGACACACAAAAGGAGAATCTTGGTTAGCTCACAACCAAAGTCTTTGAGAGTTTGCTTCATCCAAAATAGTTGGACACAGCATGCACTGGCCACCACATACTCGGCTTCGGTGGTGGACAAAGCAATGGAGTTTTTTCTTCTTAGAGCTCCAAGACACCAATGACCTACCAATAAATTGACAAGTCCCGGTGATACTCTTTCGGTTTACTTTACAACCGGCATAACCCGAATCGGAATAGTCGAGTAATTCGAAAGTGGAACCTCTAGGATACCACAAGCCAAGATTCGGAGTGTGCACTAAATATCAAAAAATTATCTTAACGGCCATCAAATGACAATCTTTTGGATTAGCTTAAAATCTTGCACACATGCACACACTAAGCATAATATCAGGCCTAGATGCACAAAGGTAAAGGAGGGATCCAATCATGGAGCGATATACCTTTTGATCGACGTCGTTTCCTTCTTGATCAAGGAGAACACGGGAACTCGAAGCTTCCAGGATTGTGTCATCAAGGAATCGATTATGTAAGGTTCGATATTAGCTGATTTAGGTGCGGTAGTGGGATCAGCTCTTTTTGGATGACATCAGCAGATAACGTCAATGGACTACGTACGGATGGTGTCGGGGAAAAATATGTCAAACTCTACAAAAAGGAAAAGATTAGGGTCCAAGTTATTTTTAAGTTAGGAATGTTTTCTTTTATTCCAAGAATTGTAATGAGTTGTATTTGAGTAGGATTCATGTTTAGGTTCTGGGTATAAATATTGGACCCCGGTTATTGTACAAAGAATGAACAATCAATCAATATAATTACTTTTCCGGCTTCACGCCAACCCTTAGGAGTAGGAGTACTATAGAAACTCGATGATAATAGATTGGTGGTTTTGTTCATGATCGAGACATGTACTTTGTTTGTTTGCTATGCATGCATCGGCTATTTTAGTCGATTAGCCTGTGCTTTCACACATATAGCATGTTTTTCATGAACCTGCTGATATATAGATGGTTTTATAGATTCTTTGGCTTTAGTTTGTTATTATTATCATAGTTGTATCGATCTGATCAAACTTCACTATTGATGGTAATAAATTAGATTCAGAGCGTTTGTAGATTCATTTATACTAGACAGTCGATTTGTTCGCATGTTATATCTTTTCTCGTTAAACTTATTGGCACATTGCTTTACACTGGTTATATCCATCTAGCTGATGAAGTTTCTTTATATTGCTTATATTTGGGTGTATTGTACTTGTTCTGTCTAGATTAATCAATCATAATAAAATCGCAATGACCCATGAGTATCAGTTATTTTGAATTCGTACCATCATCATTGATATTAGCCGATAATCTTCAATTCACCGATCTTTGTTTTACTGATATATTGGATATCGACTATTTAGTCGATAGCCCATCGAATGGGCTGTTTAGCCACATATTTGAAACTATCTGGAGCAACACCGACATGTTCCGCCTTAAACTACTAATAAGACTTTCTCACCTTGTCAATTGCAGGTCAAATTGACAGGTACGCCATTGGATTTTCTGAATTGACTGGTCCTATGTTGAAGCCAAGCAGATCTCCAATCTCATTCCATTCAGATCGTCCAACTTGCTGTGCGTTGATCGCATCGCCATATTTTTGCGCCAGCACACTTTTTGGCGCGCTCGGTGGGACACACAATCGTCATGACAGCTCACAACAATAGGGACATTCTTATGGTGCCTTATAAAGACTTACCTGATGAGGATAAAGATGTCATTAGTTAAGCTATAGAGGAGTTTTAGAACAAGTGTTTGTTGTCGTACACCAAGACACATGACAATAAAGTTGTTCAGAAATATCCACTACCAAGAGTTTTGATATATGAGCAGTCAGATACAGATGAAGCTGATGATAGGTGTTTCTTTATAGATGCTGTCAACAAATCTGTTCATGATGCCATGTTGAATCATAATATAGCTTTCTTGAACACATTTCACAATACCATGAAGGAGGTGTTTCATGGATATCTATTTGATCAGATTGGACCGGCTTATTACAACATTCCACATCCATCGACTCAAGGGACTAATCAAGCCGATACTAGCCATCAAGTAGCAGCACTAGCTGGCAATGATGATATCCCAGCAGTTCAGAGCTCATCTGAGCAAGTTTAGGGTACTACTACTAATCAAATACAGTATAATCCTAGAACATCAGTGCAGCATGTGCCACATACGACGGGGCAAGTTCAGAATCAAATGGTTAATTTTGGCACATCAGGCCAAATACCGCCATCGGCTAAAAAAATAGCACCATCAGTTCAAAGAATTCGTAGAGATATAGATCCCAACATTTACAATCAGAGACTTCAAGCATCAAATCAGCAAAGGACTCAACAGATAGAGATTCCACAAGGATATCATTATGGCACAAATTATAATACCCTTCATATGATTCCAAATCTAGGGTATCAAGGTTCCCAAAATTTTAATCCGCAGATGGGTCAGCAATTGCAAAGAAATCCAAATTCAAATGCTGATGAGTTGTTGCTCAGAGTAACTGAAATGATGAAGAATTAGTTCAGTTTAAAACCAAAAGGGCATACCTTTTTGTACAAACATCCATATCTAGAGTGGTATGATTTAGTTGCTCTTCCTATAAATTACAGGCTTTCGAAATTTGCTAACTTCACTGGTCAAGATAGTATGAGTACAATAGAACATGTCAGTCGGTATCTTACTCAGTTGGGTGAAGCATGCATTGAAGAAGCTCATCGAGTTTGTTTCTTCTCTTTGTCCCTGTCAAGACCAGCTTTCACCTGGTTTTCATCGTTACCAATTAATTCTATTGCCAATTGGACTGACCTAGAGAAGAAATTTTATACATATTTCTATACTAGGATAGGAGAAAGGAAAATCATAGATTTGACGACCATAAGGCAAAGAACTAATGAATCGGGTGCTGAGTTTCTTCAGAGGTTCCAAGAAACAAGAAATTTGTGCTTTTCATTGAATCTGACTGATGATCAGCTAGCTACTTTGGCTATTCAAGAAATATTGCCAACATAGAGAGAAAAACTGCTTGGGCAAGAGTTTGACAATTTAGGTCAGTTGGCTCAACGGGAGGCAACACTTAATAGCCAATTCTAGAATATGCACAGAGATACCCGATTCTAGAAGAATGACGCAATTGCTGAAGCTTATAATCCATATTTAGTTGATGATGATGGTGAGGATGATGAAGAAGAGATTGTTGTAGCTAAATGGAATTGGGGTAAGAGGATAGTGATGGTTCCAAATCCTTGGGGAAAAGGAGTTGAAGAAAGTAATGTTGACATCACAAAATCAGACAAGCTCTTTGATTTCTTGCTTGAGAAAGGACAAATCAAATTGCCCACCAATCATGTTATATTATCTCCTGATCAGTTGAAGAATAAGAAGTTCTGCAAATTTCATAATACTACTTCTCATTCTACTAATGAGTGTAGAATTTTTTGGCAACATATATAGAGGGCTATTCAACAAGGAAAGCTTAAATTTGATACACCTCGGAAGATAAAAGTTGATGATAATCCTTTCCCAAAAGATCAGAATATGGTTGATGCTAAGTTGCTCAAAGAGAAGACTAAAGTTCTAACGTCAATTAGGGCAAAGGAAACTAGAACAGTTGATCCAAAGATGCAAATATTGGCTGATGAATATAGAGAAATTAAGAGGCACCGTGACCAACAGAAGAGCTAATATGAGCAGGAAGAAACGTCAAGAAATGGGGCGATGAGGCCGCATGTTACATCTCGAATTTTGTTGAATAAATGGCAACGATGAAAAGAAATGGATTATCAGCTTTGGTTAGAAGAGAAAGAATATCAACGTCAAAAAGAAGAGGAGAGGTATGAAAGAGAACAAGCTGAATCACATTGAATTGTCCTTTTTCAGACATTGTTGAAATAAAGATTTGAAATTGCCTACTAGAAATAATTGTCCAGAGTGTAGTGAACAATATTGGGAGTTTAGGCAGTCTCAAGCCAACCACCGGTCTATCCATGCTCGAATTGAGTATCATCATGATAATATGGATCGACGCTTAAAAAATAGAAGTGTTCATGATCGGCTTGGGAAGCAAGTTGTTGATCAAAATTGGGTTGATTATGAAGAAGTAGGTGATGAGGAAGAATATGTTTGGCAGAAAGGGCAATGGTGTCCAAGAGGTTTAACAAGAAGTCAGAAAAGAAGGGCACAACGCCTAACGAATAGAGAGCTCGAACAGGCTCAGAAATCTAGTAAATCTCAAGTATGGCGTGTTAAACAAACAACCGAGAAGGGTCAACCGTCGGCTAATATTCAAATGGCTTCTCTTTTACCGTCAGAATTTAGAGCTCTAGCAGATTAAGAAGTCTATTCAGATTTTGATGAATCAGAATATGAGGAGATGGTTGCCAAATTGACAATGATACAACAAGCTATATTTGATAAGCCGGTAAAGCATTGGCACTTAAAGGCTTTATATGTGAAAGGTTTTGTTGATGGGAAGTCAATGGGCAAAATATTGATGGATGGAGGTGCTTCTGTTAATCTTATACCTTATACTACTTTTTGCAAGCTTGGTAAGGGACCAGGAGATTTGATTGAGACTAACATGATGCTTAAGGATTTTGAGGGTAATGCATCCAAGACCAGGGGGCAATAAATGTTGAATTGACAGTTAGAAGTAAGACTTTGCTCAGTACATTCTTTGTCATTGATGGAAAGGGTTCATACAGTTTAGTCCTTGGTCGTGATTGGATTCATGCAAATTGTTGTGTACCATCGACTATGCATCATTGCTTTATTCAGTGGCATGGTGATGATGTTGAGCTGGTTCATGCTGATGACTCTGTGAGTATAGCAACAGCTGATCCAATGTATTGGAAACTAGAAGATTTCAATTATTTTTCTAGAAAGCGATGGGAAGGAGGCTTCATTAAGATCAATGATGAAAGCCAACAACTGATCCAAGCAGACGGCTCTGAGAGTTTGTTTTAATGGATAATCCAATAGATGGTACATGTGTTAAACTAGGATATGGCTTTACGTCAGCCGATGAATTAGAGGAGATAGATATTGGTCCTAGAGACAGGCCTAGGCCGACGTATGTAAGTGCTAAGTTGGATCCTGAGTATAAGCGAGAGTTGATAGATTTATTAAAGGAATTTAAAGATTGTTTTGCTTGGGAATATTTTGAAATGCCTGGTCTAGATCGATCAATTGTTGAACATCGATTGCTAATCAAACCTGGATATAGGCCATTTAAACAAGCTCAAAGGAGACTAAACTCAAATGTTCTTGATGATATCAAAAAGGAGACTAAAAGATTACTAGAAGCAAAATTTATCCGATCGTGCCGTTATGTAGAGTGGATATCGAGTGTTGTTCCTGTGTATAAAAAAATGGGAAGTTAAGAGTTTGTGTCGATTTCAAAGATCTAAACAAGGCTACACTCATGGATGCTTATCTGATGCCAATAGCCGATATGTTGGTAGATGCAGTAGTCGGGCATAAGGTTATTAGTTTTATGGACGGCAATGTAGGATATAATCAAAATTTTATGGCTAAGGAAAATATATCAAAAATAGCTTCTAGGTGCCCTTGCGCAATTGGCTTATTTGAATGGGTTGTGATGACCTTTGGTTTGAAGAATTCTAATGCAACTTATCAGAAGGCAATGAATTATATTTTTCATAATCTACACTGATGATGTGGTGGTGAAATCTAAAGGGTACAAAGAACATCTAGCTGATTTGTGGGAGACTTTGGAGTGCATAAGAAAACATGGTTTAAAGATGAATCCTAATAAGTGTGCTTTTGGAGTATCAGTCAAACAATTTTTGGGTTTTATGGTCCATGAGAGATGAATTGAAATTGGTCAAAAAAATATGAAAGCAATTGATGAGGCAGTACCCCCGATTACTAAAATAGAGTTACAATCTTTGCTTAGTAAGATTAATTTTATCAGAAGGTTTATTTCAAATTTATCAGAAAGGGTTCTACCATTTTCTCCTTTGTTGAAGTTGAAAGGTGATCAAGAATTTAAATGGGTGACGTACAACAAAAGGCGTTTGAGGAAATAAAAGAATACATGAAGTGTCCACCTGTGCTGGTCTCTCCTCAACAAAGTAAGCCTTTTAAGTTGTACGTGTCGGCCGATAGCCAAACAATTGGGTCAGCCTTAATACAAGAGTTTAAAGGAAAAGAAGAGTTATTTTCTATTTAAGTAGAAGGCTTTTGAATCCAGAAACAAGATATTCTCCTATTGAAAAATTATGCTTATGCTTATATTTCTCTTGCACTAAGTTGCGACATTACTTGTTATTGGCTGGGTGTACAGTTGTGTCTAAGGCTGATGTGATCAAACACATGTTATCAATGCCAATATTAAATGGGAGAATGGGAAAGTGGATTCTTGCATTATCGGAATTTGACTTGAGGTATGAATCGGCTAAAGCAGTCAAGGGCAAGTAATAGCCAATTTTATTACTCAGCATCATAAACCAAGTATTGGCTATGTAGAACTGATACCTTGGACATTGTTCTTTGATGGATCATCATGCAAGCAAGGTGGTGGCATTGATATTGTTATTGTTTCACCTCGGGGGGCAAGTTTTGAGTTTGCTTTTCCAATTAAACCAATGACTGCCAACTATCAAGCAGAATATGAAGCTATTCTTAAGGGACTTCAACTTCTTCATGAAGTAAAGGCTGAGTCAATTGAAGTATTTGGAGATTCACAATTAGTTATTAATCAGTTGATCAGCCTATATGAATGTAAAGATGATATTCTGAGGGAATACTATGATGAATGCCAAAGGTTACTCAAGGAGTTTCCCCATATTTCTCTTTAGCATATTCTAAGAGCATAGAATCAAGAGGCTAATCGGTTGACTCAGAGTGTGTCAGGTTATCAAGTGTTTCAAGAGATCTTAAGTAGTGAAACCTTGACTAATGATTGGAGAGTTGAAATAGTCGATTACCTTAAGAATCCATCACAGAAGGTTACCAGGAAACTAAGGTATAAATCGACTAAGTATGTTTTGTTAGATGATCTGTTATATTACAAGATAGTCGATGGGGGTGTTGCTTAAATGTTTAAATCAAGAAGAAGCTAAAGTGTTGATGGGTGAAGTTCATGAAGGGATATGTGGAGCTTATCGATCGACTTATAAGATGAAATGGATTATTCGTAGGTCTAGATGTTTCTGGCCAACAATACTAGAAGATTGTTTTGAATATTACAAGGGGTGTTAGGATTGTCAATGTTTTGGTAATGTTCAGAAATCGCCTGCATCGGCTATGAATCCAATAATTAAACCATGGCCATTTCGAGGTTGGGAAATTGATTTAATTGGCTAGATTTTTCCATCTTCTAGTAAAGGACATAAGTTTATATTGGTAGCAATAGATTACTTTACTAAGTGGGTTGAGGCAATTCCTTTGAAGACGGTAACCTCAAAAAATATGGTTGATTTTGTCAAGCAACATATTGTGTATCGTTTTGGAATTCCTCAAACTATTACTATTGATCAGGGGACAATGTTCACATCAGAAGAGTTCAGAGTTTTTGCTAATTTAGGTGTGGTACTGGGATTGGCTCTTTTTGGATGACATCAGCAGATAACGTCAATGGACTACATACAGATGGTGTCGGGGAAAAAATATGTCGGACTCTACAAAAAGGAAGGGTCCAAGTTATTTTTAAGTTAGGAATATTTTGTTTTATTCTAAGAATTATAATGAGTCGTATTTGAGTAGGATTCATGTTTAGGTTCCGGGTATAAATATTGGACCCCGGTTATTGTACAAAGAATGAACAATCAATCAATACAATTACTTTTCTGGCTTCACACCAACCCTTAGGAGGAGTACTGTAGAAACTCAGCGAATTCTTCAACAAGCAGGGCTGCATCGACTGATCGACCTCTGGCTTGTCTGTGAGTACCGCCATGACTTGTATTATGTTTGTAAAGCTGCATCAGCTGAGTGATCTTTTATGAGCCATAATATAAGCTAGTTATCGATCTATATCATAGTCTGTAAGGCTGTATCAGCTGATTGATCTCTTACGAACCATAGTATGGATTAAAGTTATCAATCTTGTGTTAAATAACTTTTTGTTTAATACAATATTACCAGTTATCGAATCTGCTAAGATTAGCAAGGTTTTTCCTGCTATTTTTGGTTGATTCATCAGTTATCGATCTTATTATAATTAATGTTTTATTAATTGTAACAAATCACCTGATTGAGATATAGATAGAATCGGTATCACATTATCTTAATTGGTCGTCTTCTAGTCTGGTCATACTTTGAATCTTATAATTGATGACTTAACTCTGCTAAATCGGCTGTTTTATCTCTATTCCAATCAAATATAGTATGCATCCAAAGACATGTTCTAATCTTGAATAAACTCACTAGTTAATGAGATCTAATCTAATGACACTACCATAGCTGTATCGATCCGGTCGAACCTCACTGGTAAGACTTTGGATTAGAGATTATAGATTGGTGGTTTTGTTCATGATCGAGACATGTACTCGGTTTGTTTGCTATGCATGCATCGGCTATTTTTACCGATTCACCTATGCTTTCACACATATAACATGTTTTTATGATCCTATTGATATATAGATGGTTTTATAGATTCTTTGGCTTTAGTTTGTTATTATTATCATAGATGTATCGATCCAATCGAACCTCATTATTGATGGTAACAAATTAGATTCAGAACGTTTGTAGATTCATTTGTACTAGACAGTCCATTTGTTCGCATGTTATATCTTTTCTCGTTAAACTTATCAGCTCAATACTTTACACTGGTTATATCCATCTAGCTGATAAAGTTTCTTTATATTGCTTATATTTGGGTGTATTGTACTTGTTCTGTCTGGATTAATCAATCATAATAAAATCGCTATGACCCATGAGTATCGGTTATTTTGAATTCATACCATCATCATTGATATTAGCCGATAATCTTCAAGTCACCGATCTTTGTTTTACTGATATGTGGGATATCGACTATTTAGTCGATAGCCCATTGAATCAGTTGTTTAGCCGCATATTTGGAACTGTCTAGAGCAACACCGACATATTTCGCCTTAAACTACTGATAAGACTTTCTCTCCTTGTCAATTACAGGTCAAATAGACTGGTACGTCGTTGGATTTTCAGAATCGACTGGTCCTATGTTGAAGCCAAGCAGATCTCCAATCTCATTCTGTTCAGATCATCCGGCTTGTTGTGTGTTGATCGCATCGCCACATTTTTGCGCCAACAATTGGCACAGGTGTCTTGATGGGCTTGGCCTTGTTCATGTTAAACTTCTTCAACATATCGTTAGTGTACTTGGTTTGACTTATGAACGTGTCATCCTTGAGTTGCTTGATTTGAAATCCAAGAAAGAACTTCAACTCTCCCATCATGGACATCTCAAACCTATTTGTAACAATCATACTAAATTCCTCACAAAAAGCCACATTAGTACTACCAAATATTATGTCATCGACATATATTTAGCAAACATATCATTATTGACTTTGCGAGTAAATAAAGTAGCATCAGCCTTTCCTATCTCAAACCCTTGTTTGAGTAGGAAATCCTTCAAGCAATCATACCAAGCTCTAGGGGCTTGTTTGAGCCCATAGAGCGCCTTGTCGAGCTTATAGACGTGGTTGGGATACTTGGGGTCTTCAAAGCCCGGTGGTTGCTCTACATACATCAACTTGGATAGGGGGCCATTGAGAAATGCACTCTTCACATCCATTTGATATAGCTTGAAATCATGATGAGCGGCATAGACAAGTAGAATATGAATCGATTCTAGTCTATCCACCGGTGCATAGGTCTTTCCAAAATCCAAGCCTTCAATTTGAGTGAATCCTTAAGCCACCAACCTTGCCTTGTTCCTTGTCACCATGCCATGCTCATCTTGCTTGTTGCAGAAGACCCATTGTAACACCCTAGTGTTAAGCATTGCATTTGGCATTTGCATTTCATGAGCACAAGCATCATCCAAGCATTCATGAGCATAAGCATATGAAGTTTCATTTCATTTACCTTCTCTTTATCACATGGGATGTTGCTCATATACTTAATTATGCTTCTAATCATATGTGACCAATGCATGACATGGTTGTGAGGTCATGAAAACACCTTAGACACATCTAGGATGGTAATTGGAATAATGTTTATATTCATGACATAGACCAAATTTGCTTCTAAGTGTTGGTTTCATTTGAAATGCCATTTTTATGATGCTAGTTTGACTAAAGTTGACTAGTAGTTTAGAGAGCTTGCATGGCTGTGTGATCTAAATAAAAGTTGTAGTTCACATCATGGGTAACACACTTTATTTAAGGGTCATGAGCTAATTTAGTGTCTAACATGGTCAAATGGAGCTCACATGTATCAACAAAATGTTGTTTGGTGACTTAAGAATTTTTTTCTAAGTGTTGAAGTTGTTTTTAGTTTCAAAGTACCTTGCTTTGGAGCATTGTAGTTTGAAAACCATTGGGAATTTGGCAAAACTCCTTTAAGCATTTTTGTAGTGTTCACATAGCTCTACAAATTTTATTAATGAAGCTTGCACTGATTCGCCATGGATTAGGAGTACTAATCACTTGAAGATGCACTGTCAGTCGGGTTCAGGGTGGACTGAATCGGCGTCGCGCATGCGCGTTGTGGCTGACCGGTGTCGGGCCACGGCCGCTGCGTGGTGGCTGTACGCCGGCGTCGGCCCCAATAGTCAGGACACTGCGGGCAGATAAGCGCGCCACTCCCTCCCACACTCTCTCTAACATGCTCACTCACCTCTGCCTCACCTCCCTCTTTCGCTCTCGTGCTCGCCGAGCGAACCGCAGCACTGCGCCATCGCGACTGCACCTCTATCAAGCTCGCTCACTGCCGCCACCGTGCCATTGTCCGATTGCTCGCACGCACCGCTCGGCTATCACCTCCTCCACCTCACCGACCACCCATTGCCTTAACCCGAGCCAAGGTAAACGCCTAAGGGTGAGTTCGCCGTAGTCGCGCCCTCGCTGGAGCACCGCTGAGCTCGTGCTCGCCATGGCCGTGCTCCACCGAGCCAGCTCGCTCATGCTTTTCTCTCATTAGGGTTAGCCTAGGGTCATGTCTAGCTCACGCCACTCACCGTCGAGCCAACACCGGCACACCAGCGCTGGAACGCGGCTGCTCACCACCATGCTCTCACCACCACCATGCCATGCACGTGGCCAAGCTTCACCGGCGCTCCACCGTTGCCCTCACCTAACCCTAGGTCTTCATTAGGTAGCCCTAAAGCCGCAGTAGTGCTCGCCTTGGCTTGCCGTCGCCGAAGACGATGAGCCCACCGAAACGCAGTGCCGCTGCCCGCCATGGCCGCCATTGAGCTAGCTCCGGCGAGCCTCTGAGCCAACCAAGGGCACCCATAGATGCGGAATGGGTTGGGAAACACGTCGGTGCTAACGCTACCGCCGGCGATCTTGCCGTTGGCGAGCTTTTTGCCGGTCAAACGCCGCCTCTGCCTCGGTCTCACAAGCGCGTGGGGCCGCTGTCAGCCACCATGGGTGTATAGACCGGGTGCACCTAACTGTAGCGCCCTAGTAAATTTGATTTTCTTTATTTATTTCTCAAATTTTGTTGCTAACTTGCAAAAATTATATCTAGAGCTAGGAGTATCCAAATAGGGTGAACCAAATTTTGTTGGATTTATCTTGAAGAGTACTATTTGATAAAATATGAAATATACTGTTTAGGGTATTTTTCTAGGAGAATTAAATTCAGCAAGATAAGTGCTTTTAAAATAGTTTCTATCTTGTAAATTGCATAGCTTGAGCTAAGAAGGTGATAAAATTGTGATTCTAATTTTGTTGGTCTTAGGTTGACATGCTCTAGCTAGAAAAAAATATTAAACCTACAGTAAGCATACTTGAAATATGGTCTTCCTATTTAATCTTAATTAATTGCTAGTTTCTAGTGAAGATAAATGGGGTAAAAATACATAACATATGATCATGCAAATTTTTACACAATATTCTCATGCTAGGAGAAAAGTAAGAAAAATATTAAATCTATTGTTTGGCACTTTTCACTATGCTAAACTATTTTTACTAAAATAAGCATATGTAACTTGTCAGTTTTGTAGAGGTAGCTATACTTATCCAAATGGCATGAAATTTGTACAGTAGACTATTAGGGTCATGTGTAGACTACTATAATTTTCTCGAAATTTATTGAACACTGGAAATATTTACTCTATGGTGTGTGTGATGCATATAATTTGTTGATACTGTTAGTGAGGCTTAGAAGTATTTGTTTATAGGCAACTAGTTAATTATTGCTTTATAATTCAACTAGATGACTACATGTGTGATGCATATAATTTGTTTATAGGCTCAACTAGATGACTATATAAGTGTTTGTTTAAGTTACTAGAGAAGAGGTACGCACCTACTCAGTAAAATAAAATGTAACTTGTTATCACCTTAATGTAATGCTGCTGAGAACACTTATGAGGATGCATTCATCACATCATATCATATTATATATCTCATTATATATGCATCCATGATATCTTATTTCTTGCTCATGCATATAGGATCGTTCGAAGGGATAACCCTGTTGGAGTTTGAAGAAGTGCTGGAGGCACAACAGGAGGTACCTCAGACCGTAGCTCTAGAAGGAGAGGAGCAAACTCTTGAAGACTTACCCGAGTGCCTAGACCATAGGCCAACTTCTTTTATCAAAGATAAGCCCTAGAGCATTTTAAGCCTCCCATGTTTTACAAAATATCACTTGAGTCCTTTATGTTTGATTCATTAGGTTATAAGAGTTGAATTGTAAACACTTGATGCATAGAACTACCTTGTCTAGGTATATACCTCTAACACTATATAGGTCCAGGATTGAATATATGCTTAGCCATGCTTAGACCGGTAGAAATCGAGTGATTTCCTATCACCTGCGAGATATAGGTGGATACCGGAGCACGGTTGGCTATATTTGCTATCGTGAAAAAAGAACCATGGGATAATGTAACTAGAGGTCGGACAGAGTCAATGCATAGGTTGGCTCATGTGATTCCGTATGTGCCAATTAAGGACCGTACCGTTGTTGGCGCTTCTGTCGAGATTGAATGCATGTCTCTCACTTAGCTGGCCGGATAACTCGTTCCGACCGCGAAGCCGAGTAGCTCAACTCAGGCTGGGCCCCGTTCGGTAAGAGTGCACACTCTGGATGGTAGTAAGGATGTGTGGGGAGCCAGACGTGAGCCCAAGGGTAGTTCAGGCCTGAATGTCTTGGTAGTTGGTCGTCCCTGATTATGCGGCGCTGATCAAACCCACGAAATGTGGACCTGAGTTGTACCAAAGGTCACCTAAGGTGATCGTTGATCTGATCTGTCTAGGTTTGTGTTAGGAATAATTTCTCAGCTAGTTAAAATCAATTCAAATCACCATCTCTCCCAGACAGTGAGAAACTTGGCTAGTTCCAACATCGTAGTAAGTGTATTATGGAATAATGGTTATGATGAACATGGAATTACTACACCAGCTATGGTTATTATTGTTATGCTACTAAATGATATACCACATGTTTGGCATAGGTTAGTTACAAATCTAGAGATGAATAGCTATAATTAACTTGATGACCGAATTATAACTGTATACTTGAATTGGTAAGCTTTTTATGCAAAATATTGTCAAGCTAGCTCCACTTATATAGCCTTGCATAATCCTTAGAGTCACTTTATTTTTGGTTTATGATGGGTAAGTCTAGTATTTCCCACTTATTGCAGATAATACGATGTATCATGGCTACTGTAAGAACTGCTTCTATCTTGCCGTGGATGAGGAGTAGGGCCCTGGGCAAGGCATCTCTTGTTAATCCCTCTCTTATGCTTTTGTGGAATTGTGATCATGAGCTGGCACCGTATTTGAACAATGATGACAGATGTTGGTTTCAAACTTTAATTGCTTTCGCTACTATTTTACCTGAACTTGGTTTGTAATAACTTTTAATCGTACTCTGATATATGGAACTATATTTGTGAACTTTATGTAACATGTGACATGTATGTTGAATCATGTACGATCTTGGTTGTATGTTGGTTGAATTGAGACCCTTCGTGGTACTCGACGGACTACCGGGTTTATATGGGCTCAAGTATGACAGTGCGACCGCTTACGGACTGCTATTGTACTTGTGCTCTTATAAATTGGACGGTTCTGCTACTCCCACGTGGTTCCAATCACATTTTGCTTGGCCTTTCCACTAAGGACCAGACTTCACTTCGAGTGAAGTTGTTCAACTCCTCTTGCATGGCTATCATCCAATCCAGATCATCAAGTGCCTCTTCCACCCTGCGAGGTTTCAAAGGAGAAACAAACAAGTAATGTTCATAAACACTTACTAAACGAGAACGTGTAGTTACCCCTCGTCGAATGCTCCCCAATATGTTATCAATGGGATAATCCCGTTGAATAGATTGATGCACTCTAGGATATGGCACTTGAGTTGATCTTTGGATGGGAACATCATCGTCATGATCATGATCATGATCGATTGGAGGATCACAACCATTAGCTTGGGGAGGGTTGACTTCACTTCTTTCTTTGTTGTTGAGTTGAAGTTGAGCTTGCTCATTGTTGACACCATCTTCATGACAATGACCTTGTGCTTCATCTGATCTCCCATCTTGATTATTTCTTGTTGCGGAAGCTTCACCATGTTCATTGGATGAGATATGATGAGTGGTTGGATCAAGATCAACATGCATAATATTGTCATCATCTTCATCTTCGATGGGCTTTACTTCACCAATTGCAAGCTTCTTGATGGCTTTATGTGGAGCTACTTCATTACCTACAATCTCAACATTGACTTGCTCTTTTTGAGAGCCATCGGTTTCATCAAAAGTCACGTCTACCGCGATTTCAATCAAACTGGTGGTTTTATTGAAAACACGATATCTATGTTCATTAGTACCATAACTAAGCATGAAACCTTCATCAACTTTTGGTGCAAACTTTGAGCTTTTGGATTTCTTGTTAAGTATGAAACACTTGGATCCAAAAACTCTAAAGTAGTGCACCTTAGGCTTTTTACCGGTTAGAAGTTCGTATGCGGTCTTGTCCTATTTCTTGTGAAGATATAAGCGGTTGATAGCATGACATGCCATGCTAACCGCTTCTGCCCAATAGTTGGTTGGAGTCTTGTATTCATCCAACATTGCTCTTGTGGCTTCAATGAGCGTTCGGTTCTATCTCTCCACAACACCATTTTTGTTGTGGAATGTATGGAACCGAAAACTCATGCTTGATTCCTTCTTTATTAAGGAACTCTTCAATGTTAGAGTTCTTGAACTCCGTCTCATTATCACTTCTAACTCTCTTGATCTTGACATCAAACTCATTTTGGGCTCTTTTTGCAAACTTCTTGAAGATGCCATGTACCTCACTCTTGTCACGCAAAAAGAATACCCAAGTGAAACGAGAATAATCAATAATTATGAAACCATATTTGTTACCACCAAGGCTTATATAAGCGACGGGTCCAAATATGTCCATGTGAAGCAATTCCAATGGTCTTTCGGTTGTTAAAACATTCTTGACATGATGTTTAGCTCCAACTTGCTTTCCCGCTTGGCATGCGCTACAAATCCTATATTTCTCAAAAGAAACATTTGTTAGTCCAAGGATGTGTTCGCCTTTTTGAAGTTTGGCCAAGTTCCTCATCCCAACATGGGCAATTCGGCGATGCTGTAGCCAACCCATGCTAGATTTTTTCATTAAACAAGTTTCGGGATTTACTCTATTTGATGTGAAATCAACTAGATAGAGTTTTCCATTTAAATAACTCGTAAATGCAATACAGGAATCCTCCCTTCTATAGACTTTCACACCCTTATCCGTAAAGAGACAATTATAGCCCATCTCACAAAGTTGCGAAACGGACAACAAATTGTGTCTCAACGAATTCACAAGTAAAACATTGGAAATAGAATTATCATTTGAGATAGCAATTTTACCCAAACCGAGAACTTCTCCTTTTCCATTGTCACCAAACACAATGTTCCCACTTTGGTCATGACTAGGTTGTAATGATGTGAACATGTCCTCTCTGGTCATATGATTGGTGCAACCACTAGCCACCACCCAACTTGTTCCACCAGAGGAATATTTCTACAAAGACAAATCAAGCTCTTATTTTAGGTACCCAAATAGATTTGGGTCCTAGGGGGTTAGTCACATAAAACTTGGGCACCCAAACACTCCTCATAATCTCCTTCCTCTTTTGGGCACCAACATACTTGACTACAATCTTGCCATCCTTGTCGCAACAACACATATAGTCACTAGCATAGCACCGTAGAAGTGGTGCTTGTGGCTTGGGGGACTTGGATTGCTTCGTCTTGATTGTCTTGTCACTTGTAGGTTGGATGTTGGGAATGTAGACCTTGTTGTTGGCCTTGCATATAAGCTCATCATGTAACACCCTCGGTGTTACAATGTAAATCAATTGCTAAAACATGTCATGAGCATCATGTTTATGTGTTAATGCATGTAATATAGAGGGTAGATCAATTTCCGTAACGCGAAACAAAAGTTACATTCCATTGTCACGTAATATCACTTAGGGTTTAAAACCAAATTTCATTAAGCGAAAATGCTATAGAACATATATGTGATACTTTAATAAAGTTAGAAGTACAAACTTTATAGATGACGACCCTGTGGCAGAACCGCCCGAAATAACACACCTTCGGAGGCGCTCGTCTTTCACTAGACACTAAGCACCCGAGAGCGAGCTACATCGGACGGATTCCGTCGAGCACACCCCAAGAGAGAACTCAGAATATCCACATTTTTCCTCTAGGATCCAATAATGAGAACGACTTTACAATACTTAGTACATTTCATACAACCAGAGTTCTTATAAATTTATTATTACAGTACCAAGTTCAGAGTGTGGAAATTAAACAGCGAAATCAAAATAAACTTCTATCGATAATATACAAGGATCCATCTGTGCCCACCAGAAGAATCCTTCACACAACGGCCACTCCTCAAGCTGCACCTACAACATGGGTAAATAAACCCTGAGTACACAATGTACTCGCAAGACTTATCCGACTAGGGGAAAAAATTTCTCGACTCCAAGGGATATAATAAGCTTTATGGTTTGCTGGGTTTCTTTTTGTGGAAAGCAATACTAATAGTGAATCCTTATATATGTTTATTATTAGCAGTCATGATTAGTTCATTATCCAACCATTCTATGTAAGCACCTATTCTACTTTCAAGCAAGAGTTGAGCAAATAGTTCCATTTCACCACCTTTCATCTTCTAGTTCTTACTACGGTGCTAGACTGTAGACAAGCCATACTGGATCGCTCGATGATTCAAGAATCAATGTGTCCGGCTGGGTACCCCGAAACACACGCCCCGCTTGTACCCCAGGCACAAGCAGGACCAACCCACCACTCTCCTATCATAGGGTCCAGGTTCCCATCCAAACTTGGACTCCAAGCCCCCACTCCTGAGTCTTGAACTCAGCGCGGTGCTCAGACCTCCACCATCCCCGCCTCCAATTAGTTGGTCCGAAAAGAGCCAGAACCCATAATAAGAGAGCAACAAGCCTTCCCTGCGCCCATACACAAGTATGTGTTCGGAATAATAAATCTGTGACTTGCCTAGAACCCAATGCAACGGCCGGTCCTTAATCGACACAGACAGGGAAACAGTGTAACCAAGCTATACCCCGTTGGCTGCAGGACACAACCTCTTACACCCACCAATACCCAGAACATATCCCTACCCGGTCTCCATTTTCCTTTCACTATTTTTATCATGAGTGATAATAATAATCGCGTATTGTGAGTAACGACAGGTTACTCATGCTACCGAAAATCCTAAGCATAGCAGCTACTTGACCTATGCTAGTAGGACTCATAGGTAGGTATATCTATGCATGTAGTTTCCATAAAATGCATGTAATGTAAATGCATATCACATCTATATATATCCAGTGATCATTCAAAATAAGGGTTATGCACCGGGGCTTGCCTTGGGCAGGCGGGGTGTCAACAAAGTCAGCAACTGATGGCTCCGGGGCTCCCTCCTGTATGAGAATCTCATCCTCGTACTCTTCGATGATCTCCTCGTACTCCTGCTCGCCCACAGTCACGAACTCTACCAACTCGTTATCTACATGCATGAAATGATGATGCAACACTTAGTAATACAGCAACAGCAACTCTTAAAATAAGAATAATTCTATCAAGCTACTAATCTAGCTCTGCCGACTAAGACGCTAAGTTACCTATTATTACCACTAAACAGGTATGAAACATTGCATGTATTATCTTAGCAACTAAAGGCATCCTTATTCTTAATATCGATTTACTATATATATGATAAAGCAAGGAGTATTAGCTACCCTATTTATCCACCTATTCTAAGGCTATAAAAATTACAGTGAGCACATAATAATACAATGAACCTACTGTTACCAATTTGCCACATAAAATTCCTACAATTATTAATCTAAATAACATTAACACTTCTAAATAACATTAACATTTCACAATTTTTGGCTACTTATATGAATTAATATTAATTTCCAAAGTTCAACTTAGAATGTAGAATATAAATCTATTTCTATCTTCTATAAAATGAAAAGTGAATTCCACCCACGCGGCCCATGAGCGAGCGACGCGGCCCACTTTCGCGCAGCGCGCGCTCGCCCGCGTGACCCGCCGACGAGGCCCAACCACGCGGCAATGGCCTGCGACGGGGTGGCCCGCGCGCACCAATCACTTATGCAAAAATGCCCCTGATCTAACTGTTATTCCCTAACAACTATGCGGCCTATTCCTACAATCGGGACTTAAGCAAACTAGCCCTCGGAACAATCCTTCTTCACAATGGCCAGGTCCTCGAGCCAACCCAGCGCACACCGGTGCAGCGGCGATGGCACACTGGACCGTCACGCCGGCCAACCGAGACCCGCTCCGACCTAGATAGCGAGCCGAACAACACCTACAACCCTAGCGCCTACCCTAGCCGAGTTTAGAGGGGTGGCGGAGCTCACAGAAGCGGTGGCCACGACGCGCGGCCATGCGCGACGGCAGCACGACCACGCCGGCCACCCTAAGCCGCCACGGGGAGAGCTAGCTAACTCTAAAGCACCACTATCGTACCCTGGTTGTTGCTGTGGTGATGGTTTGGCCGGGGATGGACCGGGTGCGTCTGGCCACACGCACATGGCAAGTTCCGCGACGGACTACGGTGGCGCGACCGTGTTAGCTACGCTGGGAAAGCAGTGGTGGTTCAAGTGGGGTGCGCAGGGAGTGGAGGGGATCAAGGTGAAGACACAGTGCCACGGAATTGGATGGAGGTGGACGGTGCGTGGCTAATTTGGTGGGCGTCGCCGTTCGGTTTTAAGGTGGTCGACGGTGGGGAAACTACAAATTATGGCTCGACACAGTACGGCGGCAGCAGCAGTGGGCGGCTTGGCGTGTAGCTAGGTTCCTAATTGAGCCACTGGCGAGCATAATTACCCCAGAAGTGACCAGGCACTGTGGTTTGCTTTGGTGCGGCTCGCTCAGACTGGCGCACCGCCATTCAAGGCGGCGGTTGGGGAGCGCGACGTGGCGCTTGCCACTTAATAGAAGAGGACAAGGGCGCCACTGGGGATGGTTGCACGCGCGGGTAGAGCAAGGGCGGCAGAGGTAGTGGCATGGTGAGCAGAGGGAATGTGTTGTGCCGCCTCGGTAGAACACGGATGCCAGGCGGAGCAGAGGCACGTGGGGGTGCCACGAGCCCGCGCGCGCAGTGTGCCCGATGTGACGACGCGGCGTAGAGGGAACATGCATGTGTTGGCAACTGAGGCTATGGCCAAGCAATGCCACAGCATGCGAGCAAAAATGATGATGGCGTCTAGCGGAGTAGAGCTGACCATAGAGCGACACGGGTGGCCCTAGAGGCACCCATAGTGGCGCAGCGGCAGCACGCATCGCGGCGGTGAGAAGGAGCAGCTACACGCCCGGGCTGCCGGCCACAGTGACCAGTCGAGTGTGGCCAAACACACGCACACGCGTGACTGGTGCGCCGACAATGGCACAGGAGCACGGTGACCGCGTCAACGCGAGGAACCCGACCCAAAACATGCCACGCACGCATTTTAAAGTGTCGTAAAAACCCAAATCGTTGATTCAATCGCCAAACCACCTATGCTATACTTAAGAGGGCATATTAGGCTACTAAAACAAGACCTAATACCACAGCACTCCTTAACCCACTTACTCTACAAAAATTGCCAAACATAGCTTTGTCGAACCATTTTTCAGCCTAGGAATTTGACTAAGTCGTGATCGGATTCGCGTCAAATTCAATTTCCAAGCTATTAGACCAGTTAGCTAGTGATATCATTTTTTGACCGCAGGTATTTTATTGTCATCTACAAAGTTTGTACTTCTAACTTTATTAAAGTATCACATATATGTTCTATAGCATTTTTGCTTAATAAAATCTGGTTTTAAACCCTAAGTGATATTACGTGACAATGGAATGTAACTTTCGTTTTGTGTTTCCGTTGATCGTTTTGAGTTACGGAAATTGATCTACCCTCTATATTACATGCATTAACACATAAACACGATGCTCATGACATGTTTTAGCAATTGATTTATAGTGTAACACCGAGGGTGTTACAAATCTACCCCCATAAACAAAATCTCGTCCCGAGATTTCATGTGCCTAGTGTGGGAAAAGAGAGAAGTAATACATTTCAATATAAACAACTACCTCGATGAACCAGAAAGAAGGTGGGGGTAATGCTTCAAGATATAACTTTCTTGCTCCCATGTTGCTTCATCCTCCGAGTGGTTTTGCCACTGAACTTTGTAGAACTTCACCACACTGTTTCTAGTCACTCTTTCTTTCTCATCTAAGATCTTGATAGGATGCTCAATATATGTCAAATCAGGCTAGAGGGGAAGTCCTTCAATTTCCACAGCTTCATCAGGGACCCACAAACATTTCTTCAACTACGATACGTGAAACACATTGTGTACCACTGATAAAATATCTAGAAGTTGGAGAAGATAAGCAATTGGGCCACACTGCTCCAAAATCTTGTAAGGGCCCACATATCGAGGGGCTAGATTGCCATGGACACCAAACCGATGCACCCCTCTCATAGAAGACACCTTGAGATACACATGATCCCCAACTACAAACTGCAAAGGTCTTCTTCGCTTGTCCGCATAAGCTTTCTGTCGGCTCTGAGCTGCCTTCAAATGACTCTAAATAATACTGACTTGCTCTCGAGCTTCTTTGATGAAATTAGGCCCAAAATATCCACGGTCTCCCACTTCAACCCAGTTAAGTGGTGTCCTACATTTCTTTCCATACAGAGCTTCAAAGGGTGCCATACGAATGCTTTCTTGATAGCTATTGTTGTAAGAAAACTCAGCTAGGTTCAAGCATTCATCCCACTTCTTAGGAACAAAAATGGCACAAGCTCTCAACAATATCCTCAAGTACCTGATTTACCCTTTCTGTTTGGATGTCAGTTTGTGGATGATAAGCTAAACTTCAGAGGAGACTAGTACCAAGACATTCCAGGAATTGCTCCTAAAAATAAGAGACAAAGACTAACCCTCTATCAGAGACAATAGTAAGAGGAACTCCATGCAGGGTCACAATCCGATCAAAATACAACTTAGCATACTTTCTGGCGGAATATCTAGTATCCACTGAGAGAAAATGAGCGGACTTGGTAAGGTGATCCACAATGACCTAAATAGAGTTATAGCCCTTGGACGTGCGGGGTAAACCCACAATGAAATCCATGGAAATATCTTTCCATTTCCAAATAGGGATAGGCAAAGGCTACAAATATCCTAGGGTACGCATATGGTCTGCCTTAACTCTCCCACAAGTGTCACACTCCGCGACGTACTTGGTGATATCCTGCTTCATATTGGACCACCAATACAAGGGGCGCAAATCATGGTACATCTTATTACTTCCCGGGTGGATGGATAGCTTGGAATGATGAGCTTCATCCAAAATCTTTCTTCTAAGCTCCTCATTTGATGGAACCACCAATCTATTGTTGAACCTCACTACTCCTTGCTCATCAATACTAAACTGAGTACCACGCCCTTCGGCAATTAATTTCTTGATGTGAGGAATTTCTAAAGTGTCTTGTCTTTGCTCCATAATAATCTGCTCAAGTAAATCTGAGACTAAGGCAATATGAGCTAGCACCTCAGCATGGTGGAGAGACAAGGGTGTTTCTTCAACCTGATATGACTTCTGGCTCAAAGCATCAGCTACCACATTAGCTTTTCTAGGGTGGTAATGTACCTCCAAGTTATAATCCTTGATTAATTCCAACCATCTCCTTTGCCTCATATTTAACTCGGACTGAGTGAAAATATATTTGAGGCTCTTGTGATTCGTAAAAATGTGTACTTTATTTCCCATCAAATAATGCCTCCAAATTTTTAGAGCGTGCACCATAGCAGCCAGCTCTAAATCATGGGTGGGATAATTCACCTCGTGCTTTTTTAGTTGGCGTGAAGCATAAGCTATCACACGCCCATTCTGCATAAGCACACATCCCAACCCCGTCTTCGAGGCATCACAATATACATCAAAAGGTCTATTAATATCTGGTTGGGCCAAAACAGGAGCAGTGGTGAGAAATTTCTTCAAAGCTTAAAAGGCTTCTTCACAAGCCGGGCTCCAAACAAACTTGGCATCTTTCTGGAGCAGCTTGGTCATCGGCTGAGCTATTTTGGAGAAGTCGGGAATGAAGCGCCGATAATATCCAGCAAGACCGAGGAACTGACGAATCTGGTGCACTGACTTGGGAGACTTCCAATTTAGCACATCTTGCACCTTGCTTGGATCTACAGAGATACCTTCAGGTGTCAGAAGATGTCCCAAAAACTGCACTCGATCTAACCAAAACTCACACTTGCTAAATTTGGCATACAGCTGGTGTTTCCTTAATCGAGTCAGTACTATCCATAGATGTTGGGCATGCTCTTCTTTGTTCTTGGAATATATCAAGATATCATCAATAAACACCACTACAAACTTGTCCAACTCC
Organism: Miscanthus lutarioriparius; assembly: GCA_904845875.1. Classification (NCBI taxonomy): domain Eukaryota; kingdom Viridiplantae; phylum Streptophyta; class Magnoliopsida; order Poales; family Poaceae; genus Miscanthus; species Miscanthus lutarioriparius. Next base: position 44,159 of record CAJGYO010000211.1, read on the forward strand.
GGCATAAAGACTGAATTCATAAGATACATGAAGAATACAGGAGCATTGGTGAGACCAAAAGACATGACTATGTATTCATACAGCCCATACCTAGTAGGAAAAATTGTCTTTGGTATATCTTGTGGTGTAATCTTGATTTGATGATAAACTGAATGGAGATCAATCTTGGAGAACACCTTGGCACCAGCTAATTGATCGAACAAAGTATCAATACGAGATAAAGTATACTTGTTCTTAATGGTTACCGCATTGAGAGGGCGGTAATCCACACACATCCGAAGAGTGCCATCCTTCTTCTTCACAAAAATGGCTAGACAACCCTATGGTGAAGAGCTAGGATGGATGAATCCCTTTTCCAATAACTCCTCTAACTGCTTCTTCATTTCAGCCAATTCCTTTGGAGCCATACGGTATGGGAGCTAGGAGATAGGAGCAGTGCTAGGTTCTAACTCAATGGAGAACTCCACATCTCTATCCGGTGGCAATCTAGGTAGATCTTTCGGAAAGACATCCAGAAACTCACATACCATAGGAATAGAGGTAAGATCAGGAGAGGCTTCAGCATGAGCAGCAATAGATAAGGCTAGATCTGAGGGCATAAGAAGACACATCCTATCCTCAGAAGAAGGAAGTCGTAACTCAACAACTCTCTGCTTCAGATCCAAGACTACCCCATATACATGCAACCAGTTCATTCCTAGAATTGCATCAATGCCTTGCCCAGGTAGCACCATGAACTGGAGACGGTAAGTGTGAGTGGCTAACACTAATCCAACTATGTCTGTTCGAGTATTAATACACAACTGCGTACCTGGAGTACTGATTCTATAGGCAAAAGGTATAGCCATAAGAGGTATATTGTGTTTGTGTGCAAATCCCATGCTCATGAATGAATGTGATGCTCCAGAATCAAATAACACATAAGCTAGATGGGAATCAATGGTAAACATACCATCCATCACCGCTTCATTCTGCAATATTTCCTCAGCCTTCGTGAAATTAACTTGCCTAGAACAGCTTACTGGCACCTTCCTCTTGATAATTGTCCACTTGATCAAATGGGAGTTAGCTGAGGGCTGAGCTGACTATGCAGGCTAGTTCTGCGGACACTCCTAAGCATAGTGGCCATCCTTGCCACACTTGAAACAAGCACCAGGCTTATTCCCCTGTCCTTAACAAGGTGGGACCTGCTGTCCTTGGGCTGTTGTTGTTGCACTTGCTGAGTAGGTGCATGGTACTAGGTGGAAGGTGTCTGATAGGTCTGCTGAGGTTGTCGAAATGAATGCCCACCCGAAGACTAATAGGGCACCTGCCTGACAACCTATACCTTCTGAGCCTGGGGGTGACTAGAAGACCTAGTAGCCACCCACTTGCGCTTCCACTCGGCCTGAGAGTCATGCTGCAGTCCCTCCATGGCAATAGCAGCATTCATCATAGCACCAAAGGTCTGGTAGTTCCCTGTATATAACTCCTTCTGCAGACTGCAAGAGAGGCCACAATAGAAACAGTCCCTCTTCTTCTCATCAGTATCAACGTGAGTCCCAACATATTGTGACATATGGTTGAACTTGTTGACATAGTCAATCATAGACATGCTCCCTTCCCTTAGGTCTAGGAACTCCGTCAACTTCCTGTTTAGAACACCAGCAGGAATGTAATACTCTCTAAAGGCCGCAGTAAACTCCTGCCAGGTCACACGGTGATCCACCAGCTGCATGGCATTGAATGTGCCCCACCATGCACTAGCAGAACCCAACAACTCTTGTGCTGCAAAGCGCACCTTCTGCTCCTCAGTTACGGTGAGCAGCAAAAAATTCTGCCCCAGAATACGAAGCCAATGCTCCGCATCCAGAGGCTCAGCAGTCGGCGTGAACATAGGTGGGTGTGTCTTCAAGAAATCCTGATAAGAGCAGGGTCCCTCAGGACCGCGGGCACCACCCCTGTTCCCACCATTTCCTTCGTGGCCTCCACGGGCGAAGCCACCGATAGCCTATGCTAACAGCTCCATGGTACGGGCTAACTCGCAACGAGCAGCCAACATCTCTGACATCATCTCTGCATGAGTCATCGGAGGCGGCGGTGGCGGAGGAGGAGCCAGAAGTGGAGCCTCATGGCTCTCCCCGTTGCCGTTCTCATTGCCCCGGCCACTTTCACCTTGTTCTTCGCCAAGACCATGGCCCGCTCTAGCACTGGTGCTTCCATGACTGAATCTCAAGTTCATCTGAAAACAGATAGGAACCAACCATTTAGGACAACCCTCTAGATCAGGAATAAGAGATGATAAGACGTTTATTAAAGCATTCTTTTAGATCATCCTATCAATTTACTAATAAAAATTATACATGTAGGGGGAGTTTAGTTTAAGCAAGATTCTCTTTTCATGATGCATGCGTCGGCCTATATGTTCACTCAAGCCGGATTATAGCGGCATTTCGTAAAAATTTTTGGCACATCGCACACTCTCTTTCCACTTTGCTAAACGATTCTCACGCAGCGTAAGTCAGTGTACCTGTAGAAAACTAATTAGATAAAACCAGTGCCGCTATCCTAGATAGACCATATTGCTAGGGCTTATACTTATTTATATAATTATATCGCATCCTACTTTTCGCAAACTTTTGTTGGTCAAATTTTAGGTTTTGAAAAGAGTTATGAAACTCGTAGGCTCATTATTGGCTCTGATACCACCTGTGGCAGAACCGCCCGAAATAACACACCTTCGGAGGTGCTCGTCTTCCACCAGACACTAAGCACCCCGAGAGCGAGCTACATCAGGCGGATTTCGTCGAGCACACCCCAAGGGAGAGCTCAAAAAATCCACATTTTTCCTCGAGGATCTAATAATGAGAACGAGTTTATAATACTTAGTTCATTTCATACAACTAGAGTTCTTAGAAATTCATTATTACAGTACCAAGTTCAGAGTGCGGAAATTAAACAGCGGAATCAAAATAAATATCTATCGATAATATATAAGGATCCATCTGTGCCCACCAGAAGAATCCTTCACACAATGGCTACTCCTCAAGCTACACCTACAACAGGGGTAAATAAACCCTGAGTACACAATGTACTCGCAAGACTTATCTGACTAGTGGGAATAATTTTCTGACTCCAAGGGATATGATAAGCTTTATGGTTTGATGGGTTTCCTTTTTACGGAAAGCAATACTAATAGTGAATCCTTATATATGTTTATTATTAGCAGTCGTGATTAGTTCATTATCTAACCATTCTATGTAAGCACCTGTTCTACTTTCAAGCAAGAGTTTAGTAAACAGTTCCATTTCACCACCTTTCATCTTATAGTTCTTACGACGGTGCTAGACTGTAGACAAGTCATACCGGATCGCTCGACAATTCATGAATCAATGTGCCTAGCTAGGTACCCTGAACCACATGCCCCGCTTGTACCCTAGGCACAAGCAGGACCAACCCACCACTCTCCTGTCACGGGATCTAGGTCCCCGTCCAAACTTGGACTCCAAGCCCCCGCTCCTGAGTCTCAGACTCAGCGCGGTGCTTAGATCTCCACCATCCCCGCCTCCAATCAGTCGGTTCGGAAAGAGCCAGAACCTACGACAAGAGGCAACAAGCCTTCCCTGTGCCCATACACAAGTATGTGTTCGGAATAATAAATCTGTGACTTGCCTAGAACCCAATGCAACGGCTGGTCCTTAACCGACATAGACAGGGAAAAAGTGTAACCAACCTATGCCCCATTGGACGCAGGACACAACCTCTTACACCAACCAATACCCTAACCATATCCCTGCCCAGTCTCCATTTTCCTTTCACCATTTTTATCATGAGTGATAATAATAATCACCTATTGTGAGTAATGGTAGGTTACTCACGCTACCGAAAATCCTAAGCATAGCAGCTACTCGACCTATGCTAGTAGGACTCATAGGTAGGCATATCTATGCATGTAGTTTCCATAAAATGCCTGTAACATAAATGCATATCACATCTATATATATCAAGTGATCATTCAAAATAAGGGTTATACACCGGGGCTTGCCTTGGGCAGGCGGGGTGTCAACAAAGTCAGCAACTGATGGCTCTAGGGCTCCCTCTTGTACAAGAATCTCCTCCTCATACTCTTCAATGATCTCCTCGTACTCCTGCTCGCCCATAGTCATGAACTCTACCAACTCGTTATCTACATGCATGAAATGATGATGCAACACTTAGTAATACGGCAACAACAACTCTTAAAATAAGAATGCATCTATCAAGCTACTAAGCTAGCTCTGCCGACTAAGACGCTAAGTTACCTATTATTACCATTAAATAGGTATGAAACATTGCATGTATTATCTTAGCAACTAAAGGCATCCTTATTTTTAATATCGATTTACTATATATATGATAAAACAAGGAGTATTAGCTACCCTATTTATCAACCTATTCTAAGGCTACAAAAATTATAGTGAGCACATAATAATACAATGAACCTACCGTAAAAAATTTATGGTCAAAGCTATTACCAATTTGCCACAAAAATTCCTACAATTATTAATCTAAATAACATTAACACTTCCAAATGATTTAATGGACCTTAGCATCAACACAGACATATATAAACTAACCATACTATCATGTAGACCCCATTTTTAGGATCTCAACAGAATTTATTTCACAATTGTTGGCTACTTATATGAATTGGTATTAATTTCCAAAGTTCAACTTAGAATGTAGAATATAAAGCTATTTCTATCTTCTATAAAATGAAAAGTGAATTCCACCCGCGCGGCCCATGAGCAAGCGACGCAGCCCACGTGGGGCGTGGCCCAACCGTGCGGCAAGAGCCCTTGACGGGGAGGCTCGCGCGCGCCGATCACTTATGTGAAAATGTCCCTGATCTAACTGTTATTCCCTAACTACTATGCGGCCTATTCCGATAGTCGGGACTTAAGCAAACTAGCCCTCGAAACAATCCTTCTTCACAACGGCCAGGTCCTCGGGCCACCCCCGCAAGCACCGGCACGGCGGCGACGGCACTGGACCATCACGCCGGCCAACCGAGACCCGCTCTGACCTAGATAGCGAGCCAAACAGCACCTACAACCCTTGCGCCTACCCTAGCTGAATTTACAGGGGCAGCGGAGCTCGCGGAAGCGGCAGCCACGGCAGGCGGCCATGCACGATGGCGATGCGACCATGCCGGCCACCCTAAGCCACCGTGGGGAGAGCTAGCTAACTCTAAAGCACCACTATCATACCCTAGTTGTTGCTATGGTGATGGTTTGGTCGGGGATGGACCAGGTGCGTCCGGCCACGCGCACACGGCAAGCTCCGCGACGGACTGTGGTGGCGCGACCGTGTCAGAGGTGTCGGGAAAGCAGTGGCGGTTCAAGTGGGGTGTGTAGGGGGTGGAGGGGATCAAGGCGAAGACACGGTGCCACGGAATTGAATGGAGGTGGACGGTGCGAGGCTAATTTGGTGGGCGTCGCCATTCGGTTTTATGGTGGCCGACGGCGGGGAAACATCAAATTGAGGCTCGACACAGTACAACTGCAGCAGTGGGTAGGCTTGGAGCGTAGCTAAGTTCCCAATTGAGCCAGAGGCAAGCGCAACTACCCTAGAAGTGACTAGACACTATGGTTTGCTTTGGCGCGGCTTGGTCTGACCAGCGCGACACCATTCAAGGCGGTGGTTGGGGAGCGCGGCGTGGCGCATGCCACTTAATAGAAGAGGACAAGGGCCCCACTGGGGATGACTGCACACACAGGCAGAGCAAGGGCAACAGAGGCAGTGGCATGGCGAGGAGAGGGAACATGTTGTGCCACCTCAGCGGAACGCGGATGCCAGGTGGAGCAGAGGCACGTGGGGGTGCCGCAAGCCAACGTGCGCAGTGCGCCCGACGTGACGACACGGCGCAGAGGGAACATACGCGTGTTGGTGACCGAGGCTATGGCCAAGCGATGCCACAACATGTGAGCGAAAACAATGACTGCGTCTAGTGGAGCAGAGCCGAGCACAGAGCGATGCGGGCAGCCCCAGAGGCACCCATAGTGGCGCCAGCGGCAGCGCGCATCGCGGCGGTGAGGAGTAGCAACTGCACGCCCAGGCTACCGGCCATAGTGACTAGCCGAGCATGGCTAGACACGCGCACGCATGAGGCTGGCACGTCGACAATGGCACAGGAGCGCGGTGACCGCGTCAACGTGAGGAACCCGACCTAGAACGTGCCATGCACGCATTTTAAAGCATCCTGAAAACCTAAATCGTTGATTCAATCGCCAAACCACCTATGCTATACTTAAGAGGGCATATTAGGCTACTAAAACAAGCCCTAATACCATACCACTCCTTAACCCACTTACTCTACAAAAATTGTCAAACATAGCTTTATCAAACCATTTTTTAGCCTAGGAATTTAACTAAGTCGTGACCGGATTCGCGTCAAATTTGATTTCCAAGCTATTAGACCAGTTAGCTAGTGATATTATTTTTCAACCACAGGTATTTCATCGTCATCTACAAAGTTTGTACTTCTAACTTTATTAAAGTATCACATATATATTCTATAGCATTTTCGGTTAATAAAATTTGGTTTTAAACCGTAAGTGATATTACATGACAATGGAATGTAACTTTCGTTTCGCCTTTCCGTTGATCGTTTCGAGTTACGGAAATTGATCTACCCGCTATATTACATGCATTAACACATAAACACGATGCTCATGACATGTTTTAGCAATTGATTTACAGTGTAACACCGAGCGTGTTACACATCAAGAGCAACGCCCTTGTTGAACTTCACACAAGGCACACCATTGATTATGTTCCTTCCATTGGCCTTTCCATCATACCTATTGTAGCTAATGCTTTCCTTGATTGATGGGTGCCTTGATGACTTGTATATAGTCTTGTTGGATTGCTCTTTACACTTGCACCCATTCTTCAAGATCATCTTCAACCTATGAATCTCCTTGTCTTTCTTCTCTAGCTCAACAAGGTTAGTTGTATATGCATTTACATCAATTTTATAGCATATTTTATAACCATTACTAGTTGAGACATTAGAGTCTTCGGTTGCCTTAGGAGAAGTTGAAGTAGTAGCCCAAAGAGTACTATAGTTTAGCTCAAGATTTTGGTATTTTTCTTCCAAGCTTGTGAGGCTTTCTTGAGCTATACTCTTCTCATTCTTGAGGCTAGCCACTAGACCATTAACCGAGGAATGTTCCTTAGTCAATTTTCCAATTTAGACATTAGCTAAAGACAATTCAACGGTTAACTTTTCAACCTTCATCTTTTCCTCAATGATAGATGCTTCAAGTGCAAGGTTCTTGTCTCTCTCTTGAGTGATTATGTCTCCTTGCATCTTCAAGCATCTGTCCCTCTTCTCTAATTTCTTCATTAGCATTTTTATTTTAGTGTAGGCCTTTTTACCAAAATTCTTTATCGTGGTTGCTTCAAGTTCTTCTATGTTCTCATCACAACTATCATACTCATCACTAGAGGGATCGGATGAGACATGTACCTTCTCCCCCTTAGCATAAGGCAAGTTAGAGTGTAGTAGTCATTGTCGATGAGGTTGGAGAAGAGCCTTGGTGATGAAGATAAGTTGGGGAAGAGTTTTGGTGGTGAAGTCGAGTCAGGGAAGATCATGGTCGGTGACAAAGAGTGGTGGATAGCGATGTTTGCGGCTCCCTTCTTCTTCTCATCATCACTTGAGTCACTATCATTTGACTCCCACTCTTCACCAAGATGAGCTTCACCTCTCTTCTTGCCATTGTTCTTCTTGTCTTTATCCTTGTCGTGCTTATGCTTCTTCTTCTTATTAGGACAATCGGCTATGAAGTGACCGGTTTGGCCACAACCATAGCAAAACCTCTTCTTGTTCCTTCTCTTCCCATCATCGTAAGTCTTTCGGTTGCTCTTCTTCTTTATAAACTTTCTATAGTTTCTAATGATGAGTGCAACTTCTTCGTCGGACTCTTCTTCTTCACTTGAGGAATCATCCTTCACTTTCTTCTTCTTCTTCTCTTGACTAGAGGATTTGCCTTCATGAGCTTGAGTTGTCTTTAGGGCTGCATTCTTGTTGAATCCCATTGCATTAGGATTTTGATTATGAGCATTGATTGCATCTTCATCTAGACACTCAAGATGCTTGAGCTTTGAAAGAACTTCTTGGGGTGTCATCTCATCATAACCAAGCCTTTCCATGATCATGAACACTAGCATGTTGTTTTTGGCTCCATATGTTCTCAACATCTTTCTAGCAACCTTGTTGTCATCCCATTCGGTCCTTCCAAGAGCTCTTATGCGGTTGACCAATGCCATAAGCCTATCAAACATGGATTGTGTAGTTTCATTTTGTAAGAACACAAATCTTTCCAATTCACCATGAAGTAACTCAATGTTGCCTTTTCTCACACTCTTGTCTCCTTCAAATGACACTTTCAAAGTATCTCAGATTTGCTTTGCACTTTCCATTCCATTTACCTTTCTAAACTCATCTAGACTTAGGCTTGACACAAGCAATGCTAAGGCTTGTGCTTTTGATGGAGATTGTGCACTTCTTCTAGAGTTATCTCTCAATCTTCATTGGTAGGAATCATCACACCAACATCCATAACTTTCCAAAGTTTTGCGGCAATGAGATGCATCTTCATCTTGTAGGACCAATCGGTGTATCTTGTTCCATCAAAGTGAGGTGGCTTGCCAATGTTGACGGAATGGGTATGTAGAGGTGAACCTTTGATAAGTTGTCCATAGTCGAAGTTCATGTTTGAATATATTCCCTTTCCATGAGCATGCTCACCGGCTCTAATATCACTAGCGGCATCTTTGTTTGCTTCATTCTTGCCACTTGTTGCATCATTCTTGCCACTTATTGCATCATCAACCTTCTTGCTCAATTCTTCCTTCATCTTGCTCATCTCATCTTGCATCTTTTTCATTTCATCTTGAAAGAACTTGACTTGAGTAGCCATCAACTCTTTAGCTATCTTCTTGGCCATCTCGATGGCGTCGACTTGCATCTTATTGGTCTCCGACATTGTTTCTTCTCATGCGGTGAAGCGCTAAAAGAAGATCTGGCTCTGATACCAATTGAAATGATCTAAACAATGCCTAGAGGGGGGTTAATAGGCGTATCTAAAAATTTCTACGTAATCTCAAAGTCAAATGTCAGTGATAGTCGGAAGTCCCGACAGTTTGGGCTGGAACTTCTAGGCTGGAAGTTTCGACACAAACAGCCGGGAGTTCCGGCACCTATGAGAATTGCACTACAAGTGCTAAAACGAACTTTGAGTGAAAGATATCTTACAACCCCACTCCCTAGTGGTAAGGTGAAGTGTTGGGGTTGCTTCTTTGATGTCGGAAGGTCACCACTTCATAGATCGAGTCTAAACTCTAAGAGGAGAGTTGGGGAGGAAGACAACCCAACTAGAACAAATATGATAGCACAAATCACAACAACAACAACAACAAGCATGCGGGACACAAGAATTTATCCCGAGGTTCAGCAACCCCACAAAGGAGCTTCTACATCCTCATTGTGGACGTGACCATAAAGGTTAGAGTCTCTTCCACCTCCTTGCCTCTCTCAAAGCAACCACAAAGGTTACTTGAGCTTTCCACTAAGAAATCAAGGGTAATACAAATTTTCTAAGGCTCTTCCACAAGATGGAAGCTCTTGGGCGATGCCTAGCTGGCTAGGGTTCCAAGAACCCAAGAGTAATAGACGTAAATCCAACTAGCTTGACAAAGAAATCAAGTGCTCAAGCTTGCCAAAGTGATTTTCTCACTCGATCCACTCTCCTTTCACTCAACACCCTAGGGGAATCGAAGATTGGAGCAAAAGGGAGAGGAGAGGGGTGCCTTGAATGCTTGGGAGCTATTTTGGATGAAGGTTGGTGAGCAATGAATGAGTTGGTTATGGTTAGAAGGGAGGAGAGAGCTATTTATACTCAAAGGCAAATCCAACCATTCAGATTTGAGTCGGAAGTTCAGACACAGATCGTCGGAACTTCTAGCTTAATGCAAAACCATTGTTCATGTAGACAGTCCACTGGGCTTGCTCGCATATCGTTGGAACTCCCGGCAGTCGCCGGGACTTCCGACTTCCATCGGGGCTTCCGACAGACACGGTGAGCCAAGCGACTAAATCTCAAAGCGTTGGCACTTCCAGCAGGAGCCGGAACTTCCAACGGGCGAAGATGCGCAGGCGGCTAAGTCATGAAGTGCCGGACTTCTGGAGGGAGCTAGAACTTCTAGCACCCGGAACTCCCGACTCCCGTCGGGACTTTCGACGGGCGAAAATGCGCAGGGGGCTACGGCTAAGTCAGTAAGCACCGGGACTTCTGGCACTAAACATTAGGACTTCCGACAGCCAGAATTCTTGGCTCACGCCAGAACATTCGACTACCCGAAGTCCAGAAACTATGTCCAAGTGTTCGTGAGGTGATTTTGTGTCTCTCTTTTGATTTTATTTTTATGTTTGAGCACTCTATCTTCCTCAGACCACCTAAACTTGCATCCCTCTTTATAGTACGACATGCTGAAAGGTCCTTGTTTGGTTTTGGTAATTGAGTGACAACCTAGGTGGACTAATTGTGTTTATGTGAGATACACAGGTAATTAGTCCACAGGTACATGTGTGTGAGCAACATATGCCATGAAGGTGAAAATGGCTTGAAGATGTTGCAAAGCTCACACATGTGATGATGAAGGAGCTTATTGCACATGAGACATGACATTGAGTCATGTGATCAAGGTGGAGAAGATCAAGACAAGACTTGGCTTAATGGACCGGTTGCAAGCGTGAAGGGCAAGTCGGAGGCTTTGGAGTGATGGACCGCGTGGCGGTGAAGCTTAAGCAAGACTTGGCGCCGATGGACGATGGCAACGGTGAAGAGCAAGTGAAGTCAAGATCGATGAACCAATATGACCACGTGATGATATGAAGTGGATCATATCATTGTTGATCGGGTTGGTGCATGTGTTGCATTGACGTTGGAGAAGATGGAATGGAATGCGCAAGGCAAAGGTATAACCTAGGGCATTTCATTTCACCGGTCATAGGTGTGTAGAGAAGTTTATGACCGGGTTTAGGATAGATAGCCGTACTATCAAGAGGGGCAAACTTGTTTGCATATCGGTCATCTAGTGCCACTCGAGTGATCTAACTTTACATCATCACTAGGATCGAGTGGCGTGGCAAGTTGAGTGGCTAATCCTTTGGAAAATGATTGTGAAAATGCTAACACACATACACATGGTGGTGTACACTTGGTGGGGTTGGCACATTTACAAAGGAGATGAAGTTGGAGTTGATGTGGATCAACTCGGTGAAGAAATGGAGGCGAAAGGAGAAACTCCACCAGCGGAGTGTCCGCCCGTAGAGTGCGGACAGTCCGACGGTGCCACTGGCGCCCTATACAGAAAAGATAGGGTCTCACAGAGTGGACCAGACACTAGGATCCTACGTTCAGTTAGAGCTGACGTATGGTGACGCAGGTAGGGTAGAAGCTAGAGTGACCGGACACTGGTGCTGCGTCTAATCGCGATCGACCGGACACGTCCGGTCGTGAAATGTCGTTTCTGGAACCTTACTGGAAATGACCGGACGCTGGAGGCTCAGCGTCCGGTCAGTTGAAGTTGCTATGTTCGGTCGTCAGATGACCATTGAGATCGGAAGAACAGCGTTTGAAGGAGGGGACACATGGCGAGTATCGTGTGACCGGACGCTGTGGTCTAGCGTCCGATCGATCGGACCGGAGCGTCCAGTCGTCCTGATTTTTGCCCAGTGAAGGGGTAACGGCTCTATTTGTTCGTGGGGTTATAAATAAAAGCCATGGTCGGCCTTGGGCCAGCAACTGAGCACACTAGAGCCTTGGTGGCTTGTGTGGTAGTGCTTGGGAGCCCTCCATCTCACATATACTTGATAGTGATCATTCGATTGTGTGAGAGAGCGATTCTAGTGCGATTGCATCGTGAGGTTGCATCGAGTGGCACCAGGTGATCGAGTTGCAAGTCGGTGGTGCTTGTTACTCTTGGAGGTTGCCACCTCCTAGACGGCTTGGTGGTGGTCTCCATCGAAGCCCGCAAGAAGCTTGTGCGGTGCTCCGGAGAAGAGCATTGTGAGGGGTATTGTGCTCGCCCCGCGGGAGCCGCGAAGAGCAACTCTAGTTGAGCGTGTCATTGAGCTACCCTCACTTTTGGGGTAGGTTCTTGCGGTGCCCGACGTGTGGGCTTGGCGGGTGATGCCAATTAGCCGCCGAACCACCAAGTGAGCGGTCGACACAACGGGGACTAGCGTGTTGGCAAACACGTGAACCTCGGGAGAAAAATCACCGTGTCAACCTTGTTCTTCCTGTTGGTTTGCATCCTCGTTACACAAGCTTGTAATTACTTTTGCATATATTGTGCTTGTGTAGTTGCTCTTGTAATTAGTTAGCTTGTGTAGCTTACTAGTTACCTCCTTGCTTGTGTAGCATAGAAGTAGCTCCCTTGCGTGGCTAATTTGGTTTGTGTAACCTTGTTAGTCACATTGCTTAGTTTGTGTAGCTAAGTATTTCGCTCTCTAATTTGGCATTGGTTGCCTTGTTATTGAGCATTGCTAGTGAGCTTAGTTGGCTTTGTGCTTTTGCTTACTAGCATGTGTAGGAGCTCCCTTGTTGCTTAAAGTACTAGTGGCATAGGTTTGTGTGACCTTACTTCTAGAATTGGTTAGGTGAGCTCTAGCTAGCCCGGCACCTTTGTTGCTTAATTAGGATCTTTGCAAGGTGCGAAGAGAACATAGATAGAGGGGTATAGTCTTGGCTAGATCGATAGTTTTAATTCCGCACGTGTTTCGGTTAGCCGACGCGATTAAGTTTTAGTAACGACTATTCACCCCCCCCCCCTCTAGTCGCCATCTCGACCCTACACATACCTAATCCCAAAACAAAATAAAAAGGCTTTGGAGAGCGCTTTGAGTTCATTTGTTTTTTGCACTTGAACAATTGAGGGATACCATTTCATCTTAGATCAACTCTTTTAAAGCTTTTAAGGGGCTAAAGCTGTAATATATTTTATTAAGATCTCATTAGTCCCAATTTGGATGTCATCAATACACCAAAACCCACATAGGGGACAAATGCACTTTCAGGGACAGCAGCACCACATGCTTCATTGTCTCATATTATGGTGTTGTATAACTCTCCAAAGTCATCAAACATGGCTCCAATGCCTAAGGCTTCATGTAATGCCTTCCAAACCGATTCATAAAAATTTATTAATCGATTTTGGGAATCAAAAGAGGCAGAGTTGGACGTGCAAGCTATGCATGACAGAGATGCACATCCTTTGCCTTACAAAAAGCCACTTTCCATAGCTAAAACTCTAGAGATCAATAATCCAGCCATCTTGATATGACCAGAGCAAGCCAATTCCACTATTGGAAAAAATCTAATAATCTACGAGCCTAGAGAGCCTAAGAAGGGAAAGAAAATTTTAGATCATGAGGTGGTGCTAGAAAAGTCCAATGATAATCAGGAGAGCCTTAAGATCACTATCAAATCTTCTGGGCTCGGGGGGCAAGCCCAAACCCCCGTGGACAAGCAGAAATCAGCCACTAACGCTATTGTTCAAAGAGGATCTATTAGGCCAACATTAAAAGTCGGCCAAACTGATTTTAATGTTGGTGGACAGAAAAAATCAGCAAGACCAAAAATCGGTCAAGCTAGTTGTGAACAAAAATTGCAGCACACATATAAAGATGAGTGTTGATTCCTTACCCTTTAATACGTCAAAATCCTCATCGATGGAGGATGTGTGCTGGTTTAGCTCACAATGAGCAACGATGTATCCCTCAGAGCCGATTGAGCTATGGCCAATCGAGCTCCAGCAAGGTAGGACCGATTAAGCCAATTTTGGTTAAACTTGCTAATCAGGTCCAAGAAACGGATGCTCCAATCAAAGAAAGTGAAGGACTGATTGCCATTGACAATCTAGACCAATCTAATGTAGAGAAAATATCAAGGAGCACTGCTGCCAATGATCATGATGCCTAGAGTAGCACATCGGCTCCCGAGAACTTCCAACCGACATGGTACCCTTCAGGTTTGTCGAGAACATAAAAGTGCAAACTCCAGCGTGCTCGTTACAAGAAGCTTAAGCAAGAAGGGCTATTAAACATGTGGAAACAAATTTTCAGCAAGGATCCAATTTTCCCTCAGTCAAACAAGAAAGAGCTGGCCGCCTGCTCAAAGTCGACTGAGCCGATTTCCAGTCGGTTAAGCCGATTTCCCCTTTCTCTGGCCAAGTCGGCCAAGCCGACTTCTTCTGTTGCAGCTCCTCTGGTCACTGTGCAAGTTGGCCTAGCCAATTCCAAGTTGGCTCACGATATCACCAGCTGTCGACATGCCTCCGGTTGATTCGGTGTCTATTTTTGTTCCTGTAGGTGTTGGAGGGCCTTCTGTAAATTAAGATGGCTTTACCCCTCAGAGTGCTATTTTCTAGAAGCCAACAGACCATGTGAATCACCTCAAGCCACTGCATGTGAAGGGCTACATTAATGGCAAACTAGTCAACAACATGTTGGTGGATAACGGAGCCATGGTGAATCTAATGCCATATTCACTTCATAAGAAGCTTGGCGGATCTGATGAGGAGCTGATTAAGACCAAGAGGATGGTCAAAGGTGTTGGAGGAAATCCTATTTTGGCCAAGGGATTTGCCTTGATGAAGCTTACCATTGGGAGCAAAACATTGGCCACCGTCTTCTTCGTTGCGGAGGTGCAAGGGAGCTATAATTTGATTCTTGGGCGCGAGTGGATTCATGGCAATCGATGTGTGCCTTCTAGCTTGCACCAGTTCCTCATTCAGTGGGTGAATAATGAAGTTGAGATCGTCCATGCAGACTCATCGGCTTATACCATGGCCAATGCCCCTTTGCTTAGGAGGTATGATAATATGATTTGCTTGTTAGGGAGAGACCTTGCTGGTTTTAAGTCACTAGAGGAGGCTTTGTTCCCGTTTCTCTAGAACCGGTCGATGATCGGCTCCATATCATCATGTAGTGTAAATTCTGCTTGGACAAGGGATTGCATCGGCCAACCCATGTGAGCAAATTGGTTGGGTTTGGCATTAGGCCATGGTCGACGTATGCAGGACAAAATTTAGAAGCCGGTTATAAATAAGTTAATCGCGCTTTTCAAGAATTCTCTATCAACACCACCAGTTCTTCGTGCATCTAGGAGTGAAGTTCCATTGACATTATATATTGTTGCCGAAGAGGATGTATCGGTGTTGTGTTAATTCAAGAAGACAAAAGGCTTGGATAGGCTATTATCCATGATTGGTTGATGTATTCTTGATCCTATGACAAGGTATGCCCATATAGAAAAATTATGCTTATCATTGTACTATGCTTGTGCTAAGATGAGACATTATCTTTTGTCTAGTATATGTGTTGTTGCTTTCTAGGCCGATGTGATAAAACACATGTTATATAGGCCAATTCTTTGTGAAAGGATAGGCAAATGGGCATACACACTAATTGAATATGACTTGACTTTTGAACCATTGAAAACATTAAAAGGTCAAGTTCTTGCTGATTTTATTGTTGAGCATAGTATTGATTTAGATGATGATATCAATTACCTTACTTTTACCCCATGAAAACTTTACTTTGATGGATCGGTTTGTAAAGATGGCCAAGGTGTTGGTATAATTATTGTTTCTCCCAATGGTGCTGAAATTGGGATGTCAAGCTGATTAGATTTCTATTGTACCAACAATCAAACCGAATATGAAGCTCTCTTATTCGGGTTATCATGTTGCGATCCATGGAGGTAAAACATGTTGAAGCCTATGGTGATTCCTTACTAGTGGTACAGCAAGTCGCTGGTGAATTTCAATGCTTAGAAGGATCACAAAGAGCTTGTCTTGATGATTGCCTTGATATTATTGATTATTTTGCTAAATTCTGAATTCGACATATTCTGAGGCATGAAAATCAAAAGGCCAACATGTTAAGCTTAACAAACATCTAGCTATGACGTCGATGGGCGTAATTTCATATTTTAAGAACAGTCGATGCATGAAAATTTAAATTTTTCCCGTGTAGGTGCAGACCAGTCGGCTCAGCCGACTGCCCCAGTCGGCTCAGCCGATTCCCCCCTCTGTTGTAGCCCAGTCCACTAGGCTGACTCCTCCAAGACGGCTAAGCCGACTGCCCTAGTCGGCTCAGGCGACTCCCCTGTGGCCAGCCCGATCACTTTGCCCGAGAAGCTCCCAAATCGGCCTGATGTAACTTCCAGTAATGTTGGGGCCGATTTAGAAGATGGGAGGACTCCCTTGCTGAGATATTTACATGATCCAAGTGCTAAAATTGATAAAGGTGTTTGGTGGAGCGCTTTTAAGTATGCATTACATAATGATGAGCTCTATCAGAGAACCGTCGAAGATTTATTGCTCAAGTGCTTAGGATCTGATCAAGTAAGAGTGGCTATGGGAGAAGTCCATGAAGGCATTTATGGTATGCATCAATCGGCCCTGAAGATGAAGTGGTTATTGTGTAGAGTCAATTTTTATTGTCCTACTATGATGGTCAATTGGTTTATTCCTTCCCTAGACCCCACTCATGTGGGAGCCTCTAGCACCGGGTCTGCCCTTTTTTACTATGATGGTCAATTTCTTTCGTTACTACAAAGGTTGCGAAGAGTGTCAGAAGTTTGGAAATATTCAGCTTGTGCCTGCTGCTATGCTTCATCCTATTATCAAACCATGATCTTTTCGTGGTTGGGGGCTAAACTTTATTGGCTAAATACATCCCCCGTCTTCAAAGGGACATCGTTTTGTGTTGGTAGCTATGGATTACTTTACAAAGTAGACCGAGATAGTTCCTTTGAAGAATATCACACATAAGGAGGTAATTGAGTTCATCACTAAGAATATTATTCATAGATTCGACATCCCTCAAACGTTAATTACCGATCAAGGGACATCATTTGTGTCAAGGAAGTGAGGGAATTTACCAAATTATATAAGATTAAGTTGTTCAATTCATCTTCATACTATGCTCAAGCTAATGGCCAGGTTGAGTCTAGTAATAAGACTTTGATCAAGCTTATTAAGAAAAAGATTGAGGAAAATCCAAGGAAATGGCATGAAGTTTTGTCTGAAACTCCATGGGCACATCGCATTTCAAGACATGGTGCTACAAAAGTTACTCCTTTTGAGTTGGTATATGGTCAAGAGGCCGTGTTACCCGATGAAGTAAATTTAGATGCATACAGGCTTGTTAAACAAAACGATTTACCTGTTGTTATGTATCATAATTTGATGATGGATAATATCGATGAGGTGATTGATGTAAGATTAAAAGCTCTCAAGGAAATAGAGAAAGATAAAGCTCGAGTTGCCAAGGCATACAACAAGAAAGTCAAGAGTAAATCCTTCCAAGTGGGATAATTAGTGTGCAAAACCATACTACTAATTGGATCAAAGAGCAATCAGTTTGGCAAGTGGTCACCAAATTGGGAGGGTCCTTACAAAGTGATCAAAGTCATATTCGGAAATTCTTATATGTTAGAGACATTGCAAGGTGATCATCTCACAAGAGTAATTAATGAAGTATTTGAAAAAGTACTTTCCAAATGTTTGGCAAGAAGCCTAAGTACTCTCCAAGCAATGGTCGATACATGTATCGCCCTTAGAACAAAAATGGCCGATGTATACATCGTCCTTAGTCACTGAGCAGCCGATGAGATGGGTATCGTCTCTGTTCGGTTTTGTTTGATTAAGTGTTTTCAGGTTCATACATTATTCACCAGAAAATAGGGGGCATATGCTGGCAACCAAAATTGTCCATTTTGTGAAGTTATCAAAATGTGAAACGGACTTCACCATTGCGTTTCTCTTGTTGAGATGGTCAAAAAATATATGGAACGTCCAATTCGGAGTCCAGATAAAGGAGTTATGTCCCAGGAAGATGCTCTGTTGTTGGCAGTTCTGACCCAAGTCGGAAGTTTCGACAGTCGATGTCGGAACTTTCGGGAAGCCTGAAAAAACCTGCTCGGGTGCCCGGGGTTATCCCTACGTCGGGAGTTCTGACAAATGTCAGAAGTTTCGACTGTCGAAACTTCCGACAGACCTAATAAAAAGGCTAGTTCGGATCTAACCTTTTGGATTCTGATCCGAACTATTCTAAACTCGTGGGAAACTTAGAAAATAAGTCTTAGAGAGGTTTCCCGCTAGGATAAGACCACCCCCTCTATATATATGAGAGGATCATGGCCGATTGAGTTCTCATATATCCAATCGACACAAAAACACAATAAATCAATCTACTACCTCTTTTTACCCTCTTCCCAATCAACCTCTTCTCGTTCTTCGTCGGTGCTGCATGGATGGAGGATCGACAACGATGACGCTCTAGAGCGGTCAGGCCGGCTAGAGCCGCCCATAGCCGCCGCACGCCCTGACGGGGTCCCTCCCGGGCGTGTGGGGTTTCGGGTCTCAAGGGGCGTGTCTTGCGTATCGCACTCCTGACGAGGCTCCTCCGGCGACGTGTCTTGCATATCGCGCTCATCGCTGGAGGCACAAGGTCTAGGTGTGGACATCCCCTAAGCGTCGGCCGATCCCAAAATCGGCTAGGCCCTATATCGAGCGATCTAGCTCCTTATCGAGTGTGTGACCTAATTAAGCGTCAACAAAAATAAATAAAACAAAATCAGGGTTCTACAGGGCTGTGAAAATTCAGGTTGCACTGCAAAAATCGCTACATCAGTTCATCACTAGATTTACAGAGGCAAAGGTTGTTGCCAAGTTCAACTAATCACATCAACTAGTACGATCCAAGAAAAGAAAAGGTTAATAATGGGCTTCAATCAGAACATCAAAATGAGCAGAAAATTTACTCGTTTTAAATTAAAACAGCAGGCCTTCAGTGTAAAAATAAAAAAATGCTGATGGATAAATCAGAGTATTCGCGTTAAGAAGATGACATGTCCATGTCCTATACTCTCACACTGAGGCATTTCGGATTCACGGTCCATCAAAGAAGTACAAATCTGATGAGTGGGAGGGGGATCAAAACAAATGATGACGATTCGAATTATTTTTTTTGAGAATTTTTCACAATCATGTTTATAACATGCATTCCACCCGTTCAATATTACGAGATGTTTTAGAATCTTTAACGAAGACCAATGCAGAAAACAAAGAGCAAAATGCCTCTTAAGGAGTAGAGATATAGATGTGTATTGGAAAAAGAGAAAGATGTATATGAAAAAGAGAAAAATACATTGAGAAATGAGAAATGCATATATTGAGAAATGAGAAGGTCAAGTATTTTGAACAAAATTTGAATCCTATAGTCTATCTATTTTTGAAATAGAGAGAGCATTTTGTTAAGAGGAGAGAAAAAAATTTATGAGGAGAGAAAAAAAAATTATGTAAACACCACCCCGTGGGAAGCCATAGCTTAGCAGTAGGTAGCGCAACGTAGCAGGCAGTCAATCGGATTATACAGATACAAGCACTTGCGACTGCAAGCATAGCACATCACATCACCCACCACAGGCTAATCACTAACACTATCACTATTATGTTAACACCATCAGCGACTGAAGCGGTCTGTAGCCCGCGAGAACGCATTGTTCAGCTCCTTCCTCTTTTTTTCATACTGATCTAACTCATGCGCGCAGATATTACTATTACAGTCACGAGGTAACTTTGAGGCATTAACAGCTCGGATCAGGCAATCCAAAAGAAAAAAGAGAATTGCTAGCGTCCGGAGATAGGACATGATTTCATCGGATGGCACCGAACGGCTCAGCACAAATGCGTCGTACTTCCACCGTATCGTTGCAGTCCTTCCCCGTCTGCCTCATCCCGCATGCACGCGTACCCGCCCCCCATCCGTCTGGCGCCACCCCGTGCCCGTCGCTCCTTCTCCCTTGACCTCCTCCTCTCTCTCCACGTGGGTGGGACCTATGAGCCGAGACGAGGATGAGCACGCCCCGCCCACAGGACCCTAGGCGCGTCGCGTGCCCCATCCGCCGGCCGCTGGCTCGCCGCGCCCCTTCCCGCGGTGCTCGGGCCGTGCCCCATGACTCTCTGAACATACCTCTGAAACACAAAACACTTGCAACATGAAATATTTGAATGCAACATACGTCTGAAGCAGATAAAATATTTGGAACATACACTTGTAACATGTGTATAAAATATATGTATTCAGATAAAACACTTGCAACATGAAAACATTAATTGCAACATAAGACTGAAACAACTAAAACATTCAAACATACTCTTTGCAACATATGTGTGAAACATATACAACATCAAAATAAGCATATTTGCGACATACGTCTAAAAAAGCAGATAAAACATTTGGAAGAGACGCTTACAGCATACGTGTACAACTATTACAACATGTGCAACATCATGATCTATTTTTGCAACATCCATATGAAACACTTGCAACATACCTTTGAAACATCTGAAACAATTGAAACATACTCTTGCAACATACGTTTTCAATGCAACATCTCCTTGCTGCTCGGCAGAATAGAGGCTCGTCGGTGTGTGGTGTTCACCACAGGCAGTGGCTGTACGTCGCGGAAAGGAGGCATCGGCCACACGAGCGGCAGGGGTCCCGCTGCCGCTCGACTTGGAGAGGGCACCAGGGCGCCATGCCTGGCAGGGCCGACAGCCCAGCGCCACGACTTGGAGGCAGCCGTGCGCAGTGCTTGGCAACGGCCAACGCCCGAGTGGTGCGCCTCGAAGGCGGCCGCGCGCTGCGTCTCAAAGGGCCAGCGGCCGTGCGCTCGAAGATGGCAGGCGAGCGGATAAGGGCTACAGGAAGAGGAACGAGTGGATAGAAAAAATAGATGAGCAGTCTTTTTTTTAAAAAAAATAAAGAAGCGTGGGTTATTGGGCTGACCTCGTGGGAGCCTCCGGAAGGACGGACGTCCGGTCCGTATATTACCGAAGAAAAAAAAAGACACTTCGGATTGGGCCCGTTTGTGAACGGGCTAAACACACCCATACAATACGAGGTACAACTCGTTCCCGCACCCAACCCCGTCTCCCACGCAACCTGCTGGTTGGTCTTCCTCGCATCGCATCCGCATCCGAGAGTCCGAGACACCACCCACGAGAACCGTTGGATTTGGTGGACGGTCGATTCAGCCGATTGCACGCCTGTGGCTTCAACCCCGACGTCCCTTCCCAGCTCGTCGACCGCCGCCGCCGCCGCCCGACGTCGCCACTCGCCAGCCATGGGGTACACGAAGGACCAGCTTCTCGCGCGCCTCCAGGTCAGTACCACCACTCTCTACCACCTCCGCAGCTCGGCACCATCCTTCTCTAGCTACCAGCCTTCTCGGATTTGCTTCCTCGCTGCCGTGCCTTGGAGATCGACTAGATTGGCGCCGGTGGCCACGCCAGTGCCCCTGCCTGTGTCACCATCGAGATGCTTCCGTTGCGCTTGATTTTCTCAGGATTTGGGTAGTTGTAAATCCTATCCTAGCGTTAAAAGGCGTGGTTGCATCGGAACTTACTCGTGCGGTGTTATAGAAGGAAAAAGGGTTTCTCCGTAGATGTGCATAAATTGAAGTGCGAATACTTATACCTAGATGTCTGGGTTCTGGATATTGCATTCCGAACACACTTTGCTTCCTAGCATCATTATGGAACTCGCTAGCCGGGGCTCAATTTGGTGCTCTTGTCTTCTGCAGGAGCTTAAGATTTATTTCACGTGCTATGATCACCCTGTTGTGTTGACAGTGGAGGAACAGGTAAGTGGACCAAGGAGTTCATACTTTGTTCTGCAATGGTCTCCATTGATTTATCATGAGTACTAATTTACTTCTTATTTGGCTATGCCAGGCCAAACATGTTGGCCATTTAGGAGGTGCTTTGAGTAAAAATTTACTCTTGAAGGTAAATCTGTGGCTACTGGTGGAATGTAGTTCTGACTGGAGCACTTGTCGTCATGTTAATGTTTCTGAATTCTGAATTTCAGGACAAGAAGCATCGGTTATATGTTATTTCTGCCCTTGCTGGCACCAAAGTTGACATGAAAAGTAGGTAACTTTGCTATGATTACATCTTATTGTTGCTTGTTTTCTGTTAATTAATCTTGTTTTCCTTGAACTTCTAGTTCTTTCTCAACGTCTTGGGTTGGGAAAAGGTGGTCTACGAATGGCTCCGGAAGAAAATCTTCTAGAAGTACTTCAGGTTGGCCATTTATACGATGTTCAAAACTTTCAGCTATTTATTTTTCTAATCTAACCTTAGAAAAACATAGGAGCAATGAAAAAAAAAAAAAGAACATAGTGCATCTTTCGGTTCCATTATTCCTGCGCATATGGTCACACAAGTGGTGTCATCTAGTTTACCAGTTTCATTGAACATCAAGAAAGCTTGATTCTATCTTTATTCTTTACCAATGGTGTGCTATTTATAATGGTCACGCTAGTGGTGTCAGGGACTCCTATGTTTTTATGTAGAAATCCCCATCTTTACCAACGGTGTGCTATTCACGTGGTTTATTTCATTGTAGGTTTTACTTCATAGTTAAATAGAACTGTTTGAGGTGAAGGCTTCTCCAGATGACAAAGTTTCTTATTACTATTTAATTGCTTGAACACACAAATAGAAGTTACTCCGTGTTTCTTCTTGTTCTTTTCTTTTCAGTGAGGAGATTACTTGAGCTTAGGTGCATGCTTGTTTTATTCGGAATCTAAACGAATAGTTCCTTTTTTCCTTAAAATACTTGCTAATCTGTTTTACTTTCTTATTATATCCAGGTGCCCTTACGGTGTGTTACTCCTTTTGCGTTAATAAATGAGTCCGCAAGGTATGGGGTCTTGCTTTGACTTTATGATTGACTCTGTCTCGTATCTTTATAAATTATGATATCCTTGATTAATGGAAAGCTATTACAACCATAAATTTGTTCCAACTGTGATATAGTAGCAGGAATTTGGCTCTTCAATTTGTGAGTCATATTTCTGACAGCTAGATAGAAATACCTCACTGATGAAGGATAGACTGCTTGAGATCTTTAAATCTTGTTTTCTTTTTTAAAATGCTTTGTTCTCTTGCTTTTCTGCTTATAGTGATCTGCAGTTCTGTACTCTGAAGTAATGCTTGCTATTTTTCTATGCCTTTTAAATTAATGGTTTAACAAATTCATACAATTATGCTTTTGTGTGCAGTGCTGTTTCACTTTTACTTGATCAAGGTTTCAAGTCTAAACAGATTTGCTACTTCCATCCACTGACAAATGATGTGACAATTGGTATGGTTCAGAATAACAACACTTCTTTTTACTGATGGCGTTCCATTGCTTTAACTATCGATAATACATAACTACTGGTATTCCGAAATGCAAACTGTATATTAGGTGTTACGCTTCTGTGAAGTTGCGCAGATAATATATCCTGACCAGGCTAATGTTATATATGCAAGTTGCATTGGAGGTCACTAAACTTCTCTTGCATGTGCAAATAGGTAATGAATTGCTCGAAATTGAAGTATTATCACTAAACTTTCTGATTTGATCGTCTATAAGGTCCCTGATGCGGCAACTCATCTATTTCACAGTGACATGGACATTACAGTCGCATAAAAGAACATGATCCATTTTTTTTTTTTTTTTTGCAAAAACTATTAACTTCATTTTAAATCCATATGCCCCTTATATATTTTTCTAGCCTCATGCATGCAACTAGTAGTATAGTATACTATTTTTCGTCCACCCGATGCAGGTGCCAATTGCGCTGCCGGCCACTTTTCTCCCAGCTGGTAAACTTGTGGGCATGCCATGTCGAAAACAGAGCCTCCAATTCTACGTTGTGCGCTTGCCCCATTGTGGGCTTGTGGCAGTCCCTCCTGCTGTTCATCATGTCCTGCGGCAGTGCTGCATGCTGGGCATCACTTTCGTGTGGCATGTGGGCATGCTTCTGAAGAAAATCAGTGACATGGTGTCTCCAAAAATTATCTACGCACTCATCACTGTGTTCCAAGCATGTCACTCTGGTCACTGAAGATCTCATAAAGCTCTAATATCATTAGAGTTGAGTAATGTCTGAATGAGTTAGCATGCGGATATATTAGTTCTTAACATGATTAGAATGTGATGGGTTCAATGCAAGGATCATAAACTATTCTCCCACGACTTCAATGTGAACCCATTGTCGTGCTGGCACTAAACACGGTGTCCTTGGATGATCCGCTTAGAAAGTTTAGAGTTTAGTGATGGGTTTGTCTCATTTTATAGTTCAGTGACCTATTTGCACATACAAGATAAGTTTGGTGACCTCGGTTATTATTTTGTTTGATAGTTGATTTCTAATTTACTTCATCCAGCTCTTAGCTCAAGCAACCTTGACAAGTTTCTCATCTCCATTGGGAAGCAACCTGCATATGTGGACTTGGAGGTAATGCTGGATGGATTGTCTACGTATTCTTTCATTTTTGTATTGTAGAGATGTTTTATATCACTGCTGCGGTACAGGCTGCACCAGCTGTGGGTAAGGATAATCCTCCTGATCTAGCACATTTGGTTCCATCTGGTGTGCCAAACTCCTCAGAACAACCAGTTGAGAACGCATCACATACTAATGTTCCTCATCATCAAAATAATGTGCCCAAAGAGACAGGTCAGCTATTCATGCATGCCATACTTTGTTTAAGATTTGCTTTATCCTCTATCTATAGACCATGATGGCAGTTCTGTTGTATCAACAAAATTCACATGATTTGGTGACCTTCTTGTGCATGGCCCACATTTGTTTGGATCACTGGCTAGTCGAGAAAAGTTTTTTCTTTAGTGTGCACTTATTATACCATATATATGACAGGGTAAGAGAAGTGTTTGGTAGAATTAGCATGCCTTTCTTTGTGAATCTGAATTATGCTTCTACATCATGCTCTCATGGTCATGGCTGGCAAGAGCTCTGTACTTTAATATGGTTCGAAAGTAGGTATGGGATTTCTTATGAGTAACACAAATGTTTATCACTGCCATCAGAGCAAACTAACACTAAGCTTGTGACCTTTGGTCCACACAATGTCGGCCAACACAAACATAGCAAATCATGTAGCAGCTGTCATGAGTTAATGTTTTTGCGTTTCTCATTCACCTAAGGCACCATTTGGATTTGAGGAATGGGGTTGGGAAATGTGATGAGGGGTAGGTTAAATTTAATCCAGTGTTTGTATATTGGCTTTGGAAATAGCAAATTAGACCTTTTCTCACCGGTCCATTCCTGGTGGAATAGCTGTTTGGTTTTGGGCTGAGCAATAAATCATTGTGTTCTCTCATCTGTCATCTCCCTTCTCTCTAATCTTCTTGCTCAGTGCCTCGACGGCATCGGCTGGAAACCAGCAGCAGAATGGCCAGAGACCTCCCACAGCTATCCTATCCGGTCACTGCCTCATGATCATGACAACTTGGTATCAGTAATTCAGTATCCAACGATCCTCGATGGCTTCTGGTATGGATCAGTTCAAGATACAAAGGGGGATGGGGACCTCTGATAACAGACCCATACCCACCTCTATACAATCCACCTCCACCACCCCACTCCCATCCATACAAACAGTTTGCTATGCAGATGCCACCTCATATGCCATTGAAGTGGTCAATTGTGAATTGTGATCTTGGGTGAATATGTGACTATTATGTAGTACTTGACATGCACTATCTTATGTACCTTTGAATATTGTCACGAACTGTTGGTGTTGAAGTACATAGATTCAATGATCATTTCTGGAACTGATTAGTTTCTATTCTTTGTCCTTAGCTCATGTACATCATATTTCAAAGGAGGTTGCAACACTTTATGTTGCTTACTGTTGGACTATACTTATATATTTGCATTTTGTTTGCAACTTTTCCTGAGTTCATTTATGATTTCTTAAGTTTCAAAATAGTCAATCATGACAATTCGTCCATTATTAGAAGTGAAGGCTATCATGACAATTTCCAAAGTTCAGAGCAAGGGTGCAGAAACATCGAGCAAAGTAGATAAACCTACTACCAATACCAGTGTTGACAAATTTGTAAATGATGTGTTTGACATCATCTCCCCGTTATTGTCTGAGGTAATCCAGTGAGCTTATCTATGATAGCCTTCTTTTACAACACCTGTTCTTTATGTTGATAAATATTGCCATGCAGGAATTGAAGAAATTGGACATTAAGGAAGAGCTTTCTTCGATCTTAGATGGCCTGAGGGGACGGGCAGATCCAGATTTGAAGAGTATAGCGGTTAGTTTCTGGAATGCTGTTTTTAGAAGACCTACTCGAATTATTTCTTACATGATACAACACCTTTTCAAATCCTTTTCCTAAAATGTGTTTAACGATGTATGCTCAGAAAAGGGCAACCCAAAGTAGAAAGTTGGGCCTTCCCCTGTATTTCCTTCTTCCTGTGAATTCTTCCAAGTAAAGTTGAATTTATTAGTCATGCAATTCAGCATAAAAGCAATTCATCAACATTTAATAATAGGCTAATGGCAATATCTTATTAAGTCTTGATTCCCGAGAGTCACCTGGAACATTCGTGCTGGGTCATTACCCCATGCCTAAGAATTAGAGAAAATTAAAATTTACTGTGCCACGCTTGAATGGAAATGGCCTGATCGGGACAAGAAATTTTTAACCTGTCTGTAAAACCTCATCGTGCATTTAAACACATAATTGTGAACAATGTTGGTCCAATACAATAGTATAGAACTGATTATTTGGTGATATATGTGCGGTTGTATTTTACATTTGCTTCTACTATACCCACCAATAATAAGCAGTGAGAAGCCATTTTTTTTAACACACGGGACCTGCGCCATCAAGGTCTATGCATAACTAATGTGGATGTTTTCATTGCAGATGACTCTGAAGAATGCATCATATACCAATGGGTTTCACGCTGGTTTCAAAACCATGCTGCATCGTGGTTTAAACGGCTGACCCACTTGGGTCTAAATTGAATGGTTTGATACAAGAAACAGGAATCTGATTTACATATTGAATGAAATCAACATATTATTTTGATGCTCCCGTTCTATCTATGACGTCAATGCTCCCATTTTTGTTTTTGGATTTGCCTTTTTTTCACTGAGAAGTTCAGTGTCCCATAACTAATGTGGATGATATATCATGTTAACATGTACTTACAAGATTCTGCTACTAGCTCTGCCAGCATCAGACATTCACATAGAAATGTCTTCGGTCCGTTTCAGAAATTACTGTTAACATGATATATCATCCAGACATTCGCTTTACATGGAGCCTGCCTTTTAATTTGGCACGCTTCTTTTACGATGTGTGATTTACTCGCTTTACATGGAGCCTGCCTTTTAATTTTGCACGCTCCTTTTACGATGCGTGATTTACTCGCATTTACAGTGGACGCGATTTCATTTTTACAAGAGCAGGTCTACATCTTCACATCAGGCTTCCACCAGTCTTCCACCGTTGACATTGAACTGGCAGAACGGCGCCATAGTTACCTGTAGTTTGCTGTTAGGTTTCTGAATTTGAAGTAGGAAGACTGGAAGAGAAGAATTTGATCACATCACTTAACTGGGTAGGAGGCGCTCTTCTCTGGATACGATAAGGACTCCACGAGAACATCTATATGAGAAACAGAGAGCGCCACCAAGCGTAGAATGCTGAAAGCAAATGATAGATGAGAAACGGCTTAGAAAAAGGCGAAGTTGATTAAACAGCAAGCTAAATTTATGCACAACTTGGCATGTTCCTTCGATATGTCGTCTTCGTACATCGCCCAGTTTTTTTTTTTTCAGGTCATGAACGAGAAGAAGAAAACGCAGGTTGCCACAAGAACAAAGGACTGGAGGGCCGTCATGTCATTACCGCCGGCGTCGGCCGCGTCGTGCCTGCCGCGCCGCCCGTGCTCCCACGCGTCGTCGGGGTCGTCCATCCCGCGCGGTGGAAACAGCCACGAGAATGGCCCCACCGCACCAACGTCGCGGGCTCTCTCCCTCTCCCTGTTGTTGCCGTTGCTTCCGCCGCGAGGTGCGGCCTGCAGGCTGCTGTCGTTGGACCCGGCTCCCGGCAGCTGGTACCGGCAGACCGGGCAGGAGTTGTGCAGGCGGAGCCACGGCACGATGCAGTCGGAGTGGTAGACGTGCTTGCACGGCAGCTGCCGCGCGGCCTCCCCGAGCTCGAAGTCCTCCTTGCACACGGGGCACTGCGAGCCGTCCGACAGGTGCGCCCCGTTGATCCGCACCGTCGGCAGCGAGTCGATGGCCGACGGCGGCGCCGGCGCCGGCCCCGGCCGGTCGTTCTGCGTGAGCTCCTCGATGAGGTTGTTCAGGTTTGGCCCCGTGAAGTAGTTCCCGGGGTCGATGGCAGGGGGCGTGGACGGCCGCCGCGACACTGGCGGCGGCGGCGGCGGCGGGGAGGGCACGCGCCGTCGAACCGGCGCCGCCGGTGCCGGAGCAGGAGGCGTGGCAGGTGCCTGCGCCGGCGCAGGCTGGCGGAACGCGCGGCCTGGTACCGTCGTCGTCGGCTCCCCGCCGTATATGACCCAGCGGCGTGGGTCGCCGTCGTACTGGTGCTGCGGGTGGAACGGGTGCGGGAGGAAGTGCGGAGGCGGGAACGCGGGGCGCGCTGGCGGGTCGATCTCGTGGAGGAAGCGGCCGAAGCAGCGCGGGCAGAAGACGTCGGTGGACGGGTAGGAGATGATGCGGAGCGCGCGGCCGCAGTGGTAGCACCAGTACATGCGGCACGTCCGGTGGCGCGCGTGCGCCGTCGTCGCCGACATCGGCGGGACGGTGGTTGGTTCGGTTCCTTGCGTCGGGTTGGTTTGTTGGTGCCTGCGTCCTGAGCAGCTGTAGCTCTCGGAGGATCGCCTCTGGAAGTTTGCATGGGAGTATGGGACGACGCTGGTTTTAAAGCGAATGCAGGTTTGATTGTTTGGGACGCGGAAATTGAGGCACGGGTGGGAAAGGATGGCTTCGCGGGAGGACGAAAGCGATTCTGTGGCGAGTTGAGATGAGATGAGGTGAGGTGAGTTCGCAGGGGGCGTGCGGTGTTTGGCGACGGTGACTTGTGCGTGGCGCCAAAGGGCGGGTTGCGTGCCGGCCAGGTAAAGATAGCAATGGGTATGCGAGACATAAAACTCGATGAGTTTTTATCCTACTAGGGCATGGGCGTGGATTAAAATCCTTACCCATGGACATATTAATGGATAAAAAGTCTTGCACATCGGGTATGCAGGTGTGGGCGTTGTATTATGTCACCCGAACACGCAAACCCATGGGCATATGTCAGCCTATCAGAACAGCCCAACAACAGCCCAAATCCATGCCATATAAAAGAGATATGCAGCCGGCTCTAACCTAACCCTAGCACACATTCCGCTCCTCTCTTCCTATCCGTGCAGAGCGGCGGCGGCGGCGCATCAGGTGCAGCCGTGCAGGCACGCAGCACGCTGCACACTCCCGCTCTCGCACCACCCGACCACCGCACGTACGCACTCAGCACTCATCTCATGATCTTCATGGCCGTGCTCACTGGCTCCTACGACAATGGCTCTCATGTGTTCCCAAGATTGGTTACGTAAGTAAAAGTGCATCTAGCCCTTTAGTGGGTTTTGGATGATTGAATGACAACGTGATTAAAGGTCTAACTCGTTTGCTAAGTGTGGACAGGTAATAGGTTATCTCATAGGTACTTAATGAAAGCAAAAATATAATTCATACAAAGGCTTGTTTATTGTGGGATTTCCATATACTATGTGAAAGCAAGCTCGTAAGAATTAATTAATGAGACATGAGGGATTGCATATGGAATGGTCTCATATTTGAAGCTTGCTAAATTGAAATAAAAAAGATAACAATACAAATGAATGGATGATTCAACACAAGATGTGACTTTATGGCTTGAAATGGTGAAGACAGCAAGAAAAGGCTTTGAGGTACTAAGCAAGGGTGAAGGGCAAGCGACGGCTTGGCGGCCGAAGAACCTAGCTAGGATGAAGAAGGAAGTACTTACATTTAGTTGAGGTACTAATTAAGCTATGATGGTCATGTTAATGTGGAGGATCAAATCATTATTGGAGTGTTTGATGGAAGTGACTTGATACATTTGGGATTATTCAAATTTGATGAATAGAATCAAGTCACGTGCTCAAGATGGCTTTGCTCAAGTGAAAAGATCAATATCAACATGTTGACACCCTCACTTGATGAAGATTGGAATACACGGCTTCGGTTGAAAGAGATCAACTCAAAAGGTTTAAATTCGTTATATTTTCAAATTTGAGTTAATAGGAATGCCGTACTATTAAGAGGAATATATCATGTTGATAGATAATGTTTCATAAGTGCTCAAGCCAACCCATGTGAGTTTTGAGTGTTTAAGAGATAAAAGAGCTAACCTGTTTTTGCTGGTCTAACAATACGATACCAGATGTGTCCAGTATTTTGCCCAGCAATGGTAATATTGTTGATCTTGGGTTGGTTCGTCGGGAGTTCCGACGGTCGGGAGTTTCGGCAATGGTCAGGAGTTCCGACGTCTCGCGCTTAACTGACTTGGAGAGTTCACTGTGGTGGTCATACCGGACGTGTCCGGTATTCATATCGGACGTGTCCAGTATGGACGGCCAGAGGCCAACGGCTAGTTTTCAAATGCCATGAGGGTCGGAAGTTCCGACGTGAGTCAGGGGTTCCGACACCTCACATACTTTAACTCAGTTACCGTAGTTTTCAAATATGCTGAGGGTCGGGAGTTCCGACGTGAGTCGGGAGTTCCAACAATCGGGAGTTCCGGCATTCATCGAGAGTTTCGACGTCTCACATTATCACTGTAACTTAGTTACCGTTGGGGCAGTATAAGTCATATCGGACATGTCCGGTATGTGGCAACGGCTATAAAACGGCTAGTTTTTCCAAGGGGGCTATAAATACCCCGAAACCTCTACCTTTGGAGGCTGCTGATCCTGCTGATACACATACATGTTTTTGAGCCTTACCAACTCTCCCAAACTCTTTCTTAGTGAGTGTGTGATCAAAATTACCAAATCCAATTGTGGGTTGAGTGAAATTCAAAAAGAGAGCAATCCAACCACTTGAGCACTTGTGCATATTATCAATCTCATGATTCACATTTGTTACTTTTGGACTCTTCGGTCCTAGACGGTTAGGCGTCGACGGAGAGCACCCGAGAGATTGTGGTGTGCCTCTGAAAGTTTGTAACGGTCGATTCCGCCGCCTCGGAATCAACTAGTGGAAGGAGAAAAAGGAGTTGAAAAGACTTGGCTAGAGTGACCTTTGTGGTACCCTCTAGGGCTGACCTTCATTTGGTCGCCTGCAGCCCCCCTCAACGGAGAGAGTAGACTCTGAACGAGTCCGAACTTCGATAAAATAAATATCGTGTCTCAATTCGCATTTCATTCGATATTTCGTTGCTCTAGCTCTTGTGCTTGAGTTCTCTGTATATATTATCATCTCCAAGAGATATCTACAGTTTGGTTTGAAGATAGAAATCGAAATGAGCAAGTTTGGGGCTGCTTTCAGAGAATTGCGTGCATCTGGACACGTCCAGTATTTCCTGGTTGTGCAGAATATATTTGTTCTCTGTTCTAACTTTGTGTTGCAGTGTTGTAGCTTCTATATATATTCTTTATACCTTGTATACTCTATGTCTAACTTGTGAGGGGTGGTATTACTCTTTATTTGGAGTTTCTATTTTGGAAACTCCCTTTACTAATCATTTCCGCATTTAAATGTGTTAATTTTAGAAACGCCTATTCACCCCCCTCTAGGCGACATCCTAGGTCCTTTCAGTAACAAGTATAAAGGTATTATAAATGCTTGGTTTACTAGTTCTGCAATTTATTTCAGCAAATGTCTATGAATGGCTGCAAACTAATCCTTCTCCATTTTGTAGTTGATGAGAAATCTAAACAGCATGCTACCTTTTGGTCTTGTCTTCAAGATATAAAAGAGGGTCTTCAGGTGATGTTTCTTTCTCTTGGACCTATTTTTATATTGGTTAGTTCACTAATGTGTTGTGTTTACTTCATGCAGGAACTTGTGATTTGAGATTTCCTCTCCAAGTTCAAGTGTTGCTGTACTTTTAGTTGTAAGGATGAAACAAGTCAAGTGCAAGAACAATTGATTTCTTCGCTTCTAATTATGATTGTTATTTATCAATTGTGAACTTGAAATGAACTTGTAATAACCTTTGTGGTGTGGCCGCCTTAATGGCTCGAACTCTTAGTGTTGTGGTGGGCGGTGGGATTGTGACTCTGTGAGTGGCCAAGTTAGTTAGTCTGGAACTCTGGATGAGATGAGTGATGTTCCTGGTGCTATGTGCCTATGTGTGGTGCTGCTGGTGATTAGATCTGGTCATTTAATCATGAGACTTAAAACACTTATGCAGTGGTGTCAGAGACCTAATATCGGGGTACCCAATGAGGTGGAATTAATAATCATCGAACGTTGACGCTTCCGGTCAGACAAGAACGCTACTACGCTTCTTACCTGAACGACGAAAGATTGGTTCCACCTCACCCAACCCCTGAGGGCTAGACTCCGCCTCATCCGACCCCCGAGGGCTAGACTCCGCCTCGTCCGATGGCTGAGGGCAGGCTCCACCTCGCCCAAATGTCTAAGGGCTGGCTCCGCCTCACCCGACGTCCGAGGGTGGGCTCCGCCTCACGCCGACGGCTGAGGGCAGGCTCCGCCTCGCCCGACGCCTGAGGACTGGCTCCGCCTCTCCCGACGGTTAAGGGGCACGGCTCCGCCGCGCCCGACGACTACACCTCGCTTCCTTCATAAAGACGGCGAGCATGTGGTACGACGATACATTCGAGTTAACCGCAGTACCGAGGGCCATGCCCTGCATGCCTGCAGGAAGGTACTGTCAGGATACGATGGGACAGGCGCTTTAGGCCCTTTCCGATCTGACAGAGCCCGAACAGTGTTGTAGGCGCCGACTTTTGTCCCACAGTGTTGTAGGCGCCGCCATCAGGCCTCGGACGCGGATACTAACACGAGCACACGACAACCACTACGATCCAAGACAAAGCTCACATCATCCACAGTGACGAACGTATGCTCACTTCCCCGTCTACTCCCCGAAGGGTCACAGCTCGGCTCTCTCGCACGCCGCACTGTCCGTCGGTGTAGGATGGGATGCGCCCACTTGCTAAAAGAGGCCAGGGCACGGCCCTATAAGGATCAACGAACACGCCATTCCTGACACAGTCTGCCATGTTAGCAGAGAAGGCACAGGGAAAAAGGAAGACCCGGCTCCCACGAAGGACCTTCTCTA
This sequence comes from Miscanthus lutarioriparius, assembly GCA_904845875.1. Classification (NCBI taxonomy): domain Eukaryota; kingdom Viridiplantae; phylum Streptophyta; class Magnoliopsida; order Poales; family Poaceae; genus Miscanthus; species Miscanthus lutarioriparius. Next base: position 77,430 of record CAJGYO010000211.1, read on the forward strand.
CTTTTGGTTTTTTCCTCTTTCTCCCGTCTGTAACCCCTGCTCCCCCTTGGTCTATAAAAAGGAAGGGTAGAGCACCCCACTAAGGGGACGGATCATTTTTTACAGACAAGACACAGCCAAGCAAAGAATCGAGCTCTTGGCGCCCTTTCTTAATCCTTCCATCGAGACTTGGGACCTGTCCCTCTCTCGACCGTTTGTACCCCCTACTACGAACCTTTTTTCGGTACTAATAACACGAGCAGCAGCAAACTGAACGTAGGGATATTCTGCCCGAACCAGTATAAACCTTGCGCAACAATTATAAATTTACTAGCCGGTGTTTGTTCGAAACACCGACAAGTGGATTATTGTTTATTTATCTTGTGTTCTTGGCTTGCTGGGTATGTCTACATATTTTATATTGTTTAATTGTCTAGTGTTTCTGGTTTGCTGCATATGTTTGCATCGGTAATATTACATATGTTTTTGGGTATGGGCAACCCATGGGTACCCAAACCCGCATGGGCATGGGTATGGGCACAGAGTTGTACCCGTGCATGGGCATGGGTTTCTTAATGGGTATGATTTTATCCTAATGGGCATGGGTGTGGTTAGGCAATACCCATCGGGTAGAAACCCATTGCCATCCCTACGGCCAGGAGGTGATGGAGGCGGCCAGGCGGGCAAGTGGCGCGAAGGGAAAGTAATGGTGGACGGCGGCTGGTTTGGGCGTTGGAGGGAAGGCACGAAGAACGGGTGATGGGCCTGGCCCAAGCAAGAGTTATAGGGCTGAAGCAGTTTTGGCCATTTTTTTGGTGGACTCTCAGATAATCAAGTTTGGGCTGGAAAAGGTCCACTCTGCTTAGGGGTTCGTTGCAATCTGCACACCTCCTAAAGCAACGCTTGATGTTCTCCCCTGCTTTTTGCCGAGTCGCAATAGGGCGCAATTTTTCTTTTTAATTGATTGATGATTAACCGGCGCATAAATTGGCCATGGACCTTACTTTTGGAGTGTTGGTCGAATGGTCAATCAATCGGGCGGCCCCATCTGCTGGGAGGGCCACAGAGGCATCTCGCCCCGCGCCCCCGCCCCCGCCCCCGTCCCACTTTTTCTTCTAGCTACCAATTTACCCATGGGTCAAATTAGGTCGCCGGGACAAGTGGACAACAAGGTACAAAGGTCGTCCTGGTGGAGTATTCACCTGCATATTCTGACCACTATCTCCAGCAAGTCTTCAGAACAGAAGAAATCAAGACGCTGCATAAATATTTTACCGCCAACATATCAATGTGGAATTATAGGTTTAAAACTCAGACTTTAGGATCTATTTGGGATTATGCTATGAACTCTACCGTGAAGCAGCTCCATAAAAAATATGAAGTTTTTGAAGTACCCTTTTAGCATTTTAGAGCTTCGTAAACTCCACCTAAATCTCGAGCATGCTGGTGAAGTTGTGCCTATTTAGAAAAAAAAATGAGAGCCAAACTGAAAAAAAGTAGAATGAAGTAGTGCCAAACGGGTCAAAGATTTGTCACACTTTGTATCCTCTATGCATCCTTTTTGGTGCACATAGAGGTATAGAGCGATGAAATGCATGGAATGGGAAAAACACCAAATGGGTCAAAGATTTGTCATGCTTTCCATCCTCCACGCATCCATTTCTGGGGCACATAGAGCGATGAAAATCCAATGGGAAAAAGGCTCACCCAATTGCTCATTCGTTCTCTTCATAAAGCTTGCTGAAAGAAATGGGAAATTATTCTGATGGTGTGCACGAAATGTCAAACACATTTTATTTAGCATAAATGAAGTGCGACCAACCGTAGGCCGGGCCCCGCGAGATCGCGGGACCCACACTCAGCGTCAGCGAACCACGTTCCGCCGCATCCTCCGGAGAGATCGATGCCCTAGCAGGCTAGCAAGTTGGAACCCCCCGCCTCCGCCTCCGCTCCGCCTCCGCCTCAAACTCACGCGACCGCGAGAGCGTTCAGAAAGCACCAGCACCCAAAAGCCCCACGAGAGAGACGAATCTTCCGAATCTCTTGGCGGCGATGGCGCTCTCCGACCGCTCCCGCGAGTCGCTCCTCCCGAGCTTCCTCTACTCCTCCTCGGCGCGCTCCTTCGCCGCCACAGGCGCCGCCGCGCGCCTCCCTGTCTCCTCCCCGGCGCCTGCCGCGGCTGGAGCAGGAGGCCGCGTGCCGTTCTCGATCCAGGCGCCCAACGAGAAGATCGAGATGTACTCGCCGGCCTTCTACGCCGCCTGCACCGCCGGAGGAATCGCCAGCTGCGGGCTCACCCACACGGCCGTCACGCCGCTCGACCTCGTCAAGTGCAACATGCAGGTGAGCGGGTGGCAGCCTAGATCTGTCGCCCCGGTGCTCCACGGGATCCATTTTGGTGAAACCTCGCGCGGATCTGGTGGTGTTTGGTTGGTTGGGAGTGGAGCTTGGTAGTCGTGGGCTTGCGATCTCGATTTCGTCTTAGTGATCTGGATGCCATAAATCTAGCCACATCCTGCGTCACTATGCGTGTAGTTCTACTTCCCACATCCTGCGTCACTATGCGTGTAGTTCTACTTCCTGTGAGCATCGGTAGTTCGTTTTCCTTTCCAGTTGTGATATTCGTTTGTTCAAACGTGTGCTTGATGCCTTTTTCAAATTTAGTAGTTTGGTATGTAGTACCGCTTGCTAGCTGAGTAGCTTTTGTGTGGATCGCTATTACTGCAGGGCCCCTTCTGAATGCTTCAAGTAGGTTTGTGAATGCATGGCTAGACCTGTGAATTTGATCACTGTGATTAGCTGTGAATTGTGATTCACTGTTGTTAACATTTTTTTTCCTTGACGTGCTCATTGTTGGTACCACATGAGGTGCACTTTATTTGCTCAGTATTGGAATTGATGGCTAGGAGGTGCTAGTTCTCAAACAAATTGTGATTGTTGTGGGAACATCCATCGGCATCTGTCAATATAAAATTCTGCCCGTTTCCCCACTGAAACAATTTGTTTATGATTCAAATAAAACTGATGAATGTGTAATTCTCTGACTATTGTTTGTGTTGGTGGCTGAGTGTTCTATCATGCTTTATTTGCTCAGTACTTGACTTGATGGCTAGGAGGTGCTAGTTCTCGAACAAATTGTGATTGTAGTGGGCACATCCATTGGCATGTGTCATTATAAAATTCTGCCTGTTTACCCACTGAACAATTTGTTTATGATTCAAACAAAACTGATGAGTGTGTAATTCTCTGACAATCGTTTGTGTTGGTGGTTGGGTGCTCTATCAGGCTTGGTACTAAATGAAAACCATTAATTGATTTTGACAATTGGCACATTTGCTCTGATAGGTTGATGTGTTTTGGAGATTAAAGTTGTGACCATTTGCCACTTATGCACTTATGCATGTATGTTATGCTATCATGTTTTAGCAGGGGGAGCAATGCAAATAACACTTTTCATTTGAATTTGAGGCCAATTTAATTGCTACTTTTAACCTTTGCTTTAGTTTGTGGCCTTGATATCCACTCGAATCTATGCCTTCCTAGCTTTGCCAACCGCCCTCAGTCTCCATTCCCTCCTTTGTGTCGCAATCAACCGCCCCTAGTCTCCATTCCCTCCTTTGTGTTGCATTCTTTCCTTTGGGTCACATTCTTGTTGTTTCTCTTATATTTTATGTAGTGTAATGGATAATTTTAGATAGTTAGGTTTTAAAAAGCACTCCCTCTGATCCCAATTATAAGTTGTTTTAGCTATGTCCTAGGTAAAACTACTTCAACTTTTATCAAGTTTATTGATAAATACACAAACATCTATAATGTCAAACTAACATATCTTGATAGTGCATTTTACTTGATATTGTAGATGTTAATGTATTTTTCAATAAACTTGTTAAACAAGTTTAACTTATGACAAAGCTAAAATGACTTCTATTTGAAATGGTGGAAGTATATATATATACTAGCTGCCTGATTCGTTGTGTAAGCAGTTAATTCCATGTTTAAATTAGGGATTTTGTACATAAAACGTTTATTATTTTTTTCAGATCGATCCAGCTTAAATACAAGAGTATCTCATCTGGATTTGGTGTCCTGTTAAAGGAGCAAGGGGCTAGGGGCTTCTTCAGGGATGGGTGCCTACCTTGCTTGGTTACAGCGCTCAGGGGGCTTGCAAGTTTGGCTTCTATGAGTTCTTTAAGAAGTATTACTCGGACATTGCAGGGCCTGAGTATGCCCATAAGTACAAGACTCTAATCTACCTTGCAGGATCCGCATCTGCTGAGGTAATTGCTGATGTGGCTCTCTGCCCTTTTGAAGCTGTGAAGGTACGTGTGCAGACACAACCTGGATTTGCTCGTGGGTTGAGTGATGGGCTCCCCAAATTTGTCCGATCTGAGGGTGCTCTTGGGTAAGCAAATTGGCTGACTAAAAAATTATCGTTGTGAGACTTGGTTTCCGTCCATCTGTCCTAACAGTTCTTGCTGCTTAATGATTTTAGGCTCTACAAGGGAATTGTTCCTCTCTGGGGTCGTCAGATTCCTTGTAAGTAGATATTTCTTATCATCTTTATTTAGTACAGCTTTCTTTTTGTTTTTAATCGTGTGCATTAAATGACTGTTGCAAAACCATTGAACATTTGAAACTGAATGCTCAAACACTAATCTTGTTTGTGTGGCACAACTCACTTGATGTCTTGACTTCTTGTGAACCCAAACTTTTTTTTTGTATGCTTTCCTAGATATCATGCATTTCAGCTTTATGATAATTCTCATCCATTCTGTATTCTGGATGGCCATTGACTCTTATATTTTTATTGATCCACTTTATAGGGTTTATCCCAAACGTTCGTTTTATAGTTGCCCGTAACAATTGTAGTTCAGTTCACCTTTCTCACAAAATCTAGGACATTGACACATGATTTGTGAAAAAGTACCTTTTTTTTTTAATCTGTGTCAGAACGAAAATGTATTAATCTGTTGCACGAAATGGCTATGCAGCATGTGGCTCTAGGATGGTTAGATTTCGTACTATTTAAGTTTTGTATCTGAGTTTCAGCTGAAATCGCTAGCAACTATGGTTGAAATTTCCATTTTGATTGAAAATTTGAAGTCTTACGAAAAATGCTGTCCACGTTGTAGTTCTCTAGTAGAGGTTTTCCACCTTGAAGTCAGGTGCTTCCTAGATACCGTTTTCTGGATCCAGAATTGCCATTCGCCAATTTTCAGTCAAGGCTTGTTTTTATAAGTAGTCCTGTGTACATTTTTTTTATGTACCATGCCATTTTATCGATAGCAGTAATGTCATTGCCCCACCTGACTGCCCATAGTAGCAGCTTTAGTCATACTGTGTCTCTATTTTGTGTAACCAGGAAAATAAACTTTGCTACAATCAGCTGTACTCACCCGCTGCACTTTGTATGATGTATGCAGATACCATGATGAAGTTTGCTTCCTTTGAGACCATCGTTGAGCTTATCTACAAGCATGCTGTGCCTGTTCCGAAGTCCGAGTGCAGCAAGACTACCCAGTTGGGTATTAGCTTTGCTGGCGGTTACATTGCTGGTGTCTTCTGTGCTATTGTGTCTCACCCGGCTGACAACCTCGTGTCTTTCCTGAACAATGCCAAGGGTGCTACAGTGGGCGATGTAAGCATATATTCTAGCTTTTGCATCAAAACATATATCGTCTTCTTGTACTTACTAGCTATTGGTTATATATTGTTGTATTCTTGCAGGCTGTTAAGAAGCTTGGTCTCTGGGGTCTTTTCACAAGAGGACTTCCTCTTCGTATCGTCATGATTGGTACCCTTACTGGTGCTCAGTGGGGAATTTACGATGCTTTCAAAGTGATGGTTGGACTGTGAGTATCTCTACTGCTTTAGGAATAATCACTGCAACGTCCAAATTCTTTCGGGAGATTCCGAATTAATGCTTTGTTTTGTTTCTGTTTCAGCCCAACAACGGGAGGTGTTACACCTGCCCCAGCAGCAGAGGCTGAATCAAAAGCCATTGCCTGATTTTTCTGTATTCCCTAAGATCATATTTGGTGGAGGATGGAATTGTTATCAGTCACTCGAGAGCTTAGTTCCCGAATCTTTTTTTTTTCTTAACGGAAAATTTGTCTGTCATCCTTTTGATGAGAGGAACTCATTAAACAGGTGAAATAGATCTTTTTTGCCCCGGGATAAGTTTATGCTTGATGCATAATAATTTGTAGGACAGCAATGCTGTTAGAGCGCAGGTTTTGTTTACCTCCTGTACCGAGGAATACTTAGTCACATTTCACATTACGGTGTTTATTAAAGCGTGCACCTCGTTTGATGTTCTCTTTTGCCATTGCTGTCGTTTGATGTTCCTTTTTGCCATTGCTGGAACTGTGCTGTTGCTGTCATTTTGCTTCTTTGTCAGCCACCGAGCAGCTCCGTGTGCTGACAGACAGGCCTTGCCTTCGCGTCGCCACGCGCGTTATTGCACGGACAGGGACAGCCCACAGCCACGGCTTGGATCAACGACGAGGGGCTCAGATCGACAGCGAGCTGCACGGATCGATTGCCCAAATTCATCATGTTACTTGCATCTAATTAACCATCTAATCTGCCCACATTCATATTGTTAACCATCTAATCTACCAACGATGGGTGTCCGTTTCTTTCCTTCCAAATATTGTAACTAAAGCTATTGATTATGCTAATATTGTTTACATTTGTTGATGAGCTGGCTCGCAAGATTAATGAGCCGAGCCGAGCTTAAGTTGTAGCTCATTTCATTAAAAGAAGCCGAACTGAGTTTGCTCGTTATCCTAACGAGCGGTAACAAGAGCTGGCTTCTTATCCGGCCTCGTGTGTGTTTCCAGTGTGTTCGTCTCATGTGTTTTCACATTTCTTTGGTGAATAACAGTGGAGGCCTGCAGGGTGGAGGCAAAGCCTAATTTGGGAGGGCTCCTTCGAAGAAGTCGAAGCCTGACTTCTTCAAAACGGCTCTTGTTTCTCTTTTTTTTTACGGAAAAACATCTCTATACGTCTTCGCCTAGTTAAACCGTTTGGTAGGGCTCCTCTGAAGGAGTTTGAAAAGGAGCCCTATCAAATGGGCCATAGATGGGCTGCCGTCTCCAGCTCCTGTTCACATAAGGCATACACTGGATTACAGGGCCATTGCCTCATGGTCTCTGGATTTAGAAGTTGTGTGATGACTATATTTAAGGTTCAGGGTCGAGAACTTGTGATATGCTTTGATGTTTTCTTTTCATCCTGTGCAACCGTGCAGGCATCTGAAGTCTGAACACTCCTCCTTTTGCAACTTCTGATTTAGGCTTTGCTGACATTCTGTTGTAGTTGACTTTCTTGCTAGCGTAAAGCCTCTGGTGATCGGGAAGGTCAAATCAGAAGCTAGATTATGTTTTGTGCTACTTGTATAATAAGGGTAGGGGTAAGCAGTCATTATGACGGTTATGGCTTCCACCAACTTGAGTCACTGAACCTGCCCGAGCTGCACGAAAGCCGGCTGTTGCTGCTCCCAGCACACGCTACCGCCCAGCTCGCTCCGGTGCCAGCACCAGCATCTGCAGCTCGTGCGTGATGCATGCATCTAACCTCGCGGAGACGGAATGAGCAGCTCAGCTCATCTAGCAAGCCGATTGTCTCACAGCATGTTGGTATAAATTACAATGCATCGAGATGCTTGTAAAATACAATTGCAGGTTTGCCAGGGGATAATGAAAACAAGTCTCAGATGCAAAATGGCATCGCCGTGCCGTGTCCCCGACGAGGGAGCTAGACAGTGCCCAACACCTCTGGGCTTAAGCCACAAACAAATGCTGTCAGCGTCAGCAGTGAGCTGAGGCTCGAGAGAACTGACATGAGAAGCTCTTGGAACGAGCCAGGCAGTCCATTTCTTACCGGCAATCAACCAAGAACAGGCAGAGCAATCAGTGAGTTCAGGTTTAGTTTTACGCCCACTTGCATTGCACGTAGTAGGCCAATTGCGAACTGCCCTGGGGCGCGTGATGTCATGTGGCATGTGAGCTCCCGCGTCGTCGTCTCCGCGAGATCTGGGAGGGGTGGGCGCGCGGAATCGGGCGTTGCCCCATAAACAAATGGCCGTGGGCGGTTGGCTGGGGCGAGAGGAGAGGCAGCAAGAATCACTGAATCTGTGAATCAGGAATGCATCATGGATGACATGGCTCCCTCCGCGCAAGCGCTCTGCGGAAGTATTTGCCGTTCCGCCTGCGTCGCAAGGCTGTAAACGCGTGGAGCAGCACAACGCACTAACCCAAAGATAATCAGCTTTAGTGGAGTCGGCCAGCACACGTCTTCAGATAATCAGCTTGTTCGGTTGTTGGTTTCAGTCAGGGCTTATCAGCCAGCCAACAGTGTTTTCCTCTCACAACAAACCAGCATCAGCCGAGCTTATCAGCCCAGAAACCCACCAACGAACAGGCCGAATGTTTCATAATCAAAGGTGCTGCAACTGTCAGCAGAACAAGTGATACGATGACGCTGGAGTAAATCAAACACGGCTGGTGTCTAATTTGCCTCGTTTCCAGTGGACAATCATTAGACAGTCGATTTCTTTGCTAAGTTTCAAGTACAAGCATCATATGGTTTACTGAATGGCAGTAGTGCACAAAAGGGTCAGATTCAGAATATACGAACTCAATCTTGTGCTGTTTCCTTCTCTCAAAAGGCAACTTCGAATGATCAGTGTTTCCGATCCTGAACTGAATCCTGACGAGTTCAGCTCTGTTTCTTTATCAGCCGCTAATCAGACTACTTTCCATTGCTGTGCTGCTGGCTCCTGGTAAGACACCAAACTTAAACACCATAAAAAAATCTATCTGCACACGCTGCCACCGATTAGCGCACGACATTCAAACTCACCTGTTGCCGGCGGCACCGTCACCCCGCCCAAATTTTATTCAGCGGAGACGAAACAGACGGCGGCAGATGCACGGTGTACCTGCACGCCGACGACGCGGCACGCCAGCACCAGCCGCAAGTCGTCGTCGCGTTGCATTATTTTTTTGTGCCGTCCAGCACCAGCAGCGCCCCCAGATCCCAGCGCGGCCAATGGCGCTCGAGTCAACTCCCGAGCCCCGAACACAACCTACCCCGGTCCGCCATGCCTCCGCCACGCCCCACGCATCACGTCTCCCCGTCCCCAAGCCAATGCCATGAGCGCGCCGATCCACGGGCGCACCGATGCCGCCGACGCGTCTCCACCTCGCCGTCTTGCTCCTCCTCGGCGTCGCCTTAAACCGGGCGCGCGGCGGCAGGGTCGCCACGGAGCTCCTCACCCCGGACTTCACGGCGTCGTACCTGCTCTTCCAAGACAGCTACGGCGCGTTCCTCACGTCACCGAGCGGCGCGTTCCACGCCGTGGTCTACAACCCGGGGGGCCAGCTGGAGCGGTTCTACCTCGCCGTGCTCCACGCGCCGTCCAAGACCTGCGTCTGGGTCGCCAACCGCGCCGCGCCCATCACCGACCGCGCCGCTCCGCTGCAGCTCACGGCCAACGGCATCTCCATCGAGGACCCCAACGGCACCACCATTTGGTCCACGCCGCCGTTCGAGACTCCCGTGGCTGCTCTCCGGCTCGACGACCACGGCAACCTCGCGCTGCTCGACGCGAGGAACGCCACGCTGTGGCAGTCCTTCGACCGCCCCACCGACTCGATCGTGTCGTCGCAGCGGTTTCCCGCGGGGGCTTTCCTGGCGTCCGCCGCCTCGGACTCCGACTTCTCCGAGGGGGACTACCGGCTCAACGTGACGGCGGCCGATGTGCTGCTCACGTGGATGGGCTCCATGTACTGGCGGCTCTCGAACGACGCCCGCTCCACCGTGGACCGAAGCGGCACCGTTGCGTACATGGCCGTGAACGGCACTGGGATGTACCTGCTCGCGGCGGACGGCGGGTCGTCATCCAGGTCTCTCGTTGCCTGCAGCCGAGCTGCGAGTTGTTAGGCTGGGATATGATGGGAAGCTGCAAATAGAAAGCTTCGCGTCGGCGAACTCATCTAACTCGCCGATGGACGGCGGGTTCGTGGCGCCGAGCGATGGATGCGCTCTGCCCCTATCCTGTGGCGCGCTGGGGCTCTGCACGCCCAAGGGGTGCACGTGCCCGCCTTGTTCGCGGCGTCGCGCGACGGTGGTTGCACGCCGTCTGACGGCTCCGCCCCGCTGTCCGTCTCCTCATGCGGCAGCACTGTTGGCGGTGGCAATAACAGCTTGCCGGTCTCGTACTTCAGCCTTGGCAATGGCGTCGAGTACTTCGCTAACAAGCTGGCACCGCCGACCGTGTCCGGCGACAACGTTTCCTCATGCCAGACTCTGTGTACCAGCAACTGCTCATGCCTCGGTTACTTCTACGACAACTCGGCGTTGTCCTGCTACTTGGTGCAGCACCAGCTCGGTTCCTTCATGAATGCCGACTCCACTAAAGCCTCCGACAAGCTCGGCTACATCAAGGTCCAGAGCTCGCAGCTATCGAGACCATCGAGCAATTCGTCCTCAAAAGCACCCTCATTGCCATCCTCCTCCCAACAATGGTCGCGTTTGTGCTCATCGTCGTCGTCAGCGCTACCGTGATCAGGGCGTGGCGTAAGGAAGTGGGGCGCTCGTCGCGCTCCAGAGATCAGCAGCCCGGCGGCAGCGCTCGCCGTCGGACTCCAGCGCACCTGGTGCGGGATATTGACGATGACGACGACGACATCGTGATCCCTGGCCTCCCCACCAGGTTCACGCACGACGAGATCGAGGACATGACCAACAGCTTCCGCATCAAGATCGGCGCCGGCGGGTTCGGCGCCGTGTACAAAGGCGAGCTCCCGGACGGCTCGGAGGTGGCCGTGAAGAGGATCGAGGCGTCGGGATGCAGGGCAAGCGCGAGTTCTGCACCGAGATCGCCGTCATTGGCAACATCCACCACATCAACCTCGTCCGCCTCCGCGGCTTTTGCACCCAGGGCCAGCGCCGCCTCCTCGTGTATGAGTACATGAACCGCGGCTCCCTCGACCGGTCGCTGTTCCGGCCCACCGGCCCTCTGCTGGAATGGAAGGAGCGGATGGACGTCGCCGTCGGGGCGGCGAGGGGCCTGGCGTACCTCCACTTCGGCTGCGACCAGAGGATCATCCACTGCGACGTCAAGCCGGAGAACATCCTGCTCGCGGACGGCGGCCAGGTGAAGATTGCCGACTTCGGGCTCGCGAAATTCCTCACGCCGGAGCAGTCCGGCCTCTTCACGACGATGAGGGGCACGCGCGGGTACCTCGCGCCGGAGTGGCTCAGCAACACCGCCATCACCGACCGCACCGACGTGTACAGCTTCGGAATGGTGCTCCTGGAGCTGGTGCGCGGTCGCAAAAACCGCAGCGAGCACGTAAGCGACGGCGGCGGCGAGGGCTCCAATTCCTCGAACGGGACAACGGGCAGCTCGTCGCGCGGCGCCAAGAGCGACTACTTCCCGCTCGCTGCCCTGGAGGGGCACGAGGCCGGGCACTACGCGGAGCTGGCCGACCCTCGGCTACAGGGGCGGGTGGTTGCCGAGGAAGTGGAGAGGGTGGTGAAGGTGGCGCTGTGCTGCCTCCACGAGGACCCACACCTGCGGCCGAGCATGGCGGTCGTGGTCGGCATGCTGGAGGGCAGCATGGCGCTGTGGGAGCCGCGGGTGCAGTCGCTCGGGTTCCTCAGGCTGTACGGCCGGGGGTTTTCTGGGCCAGAGGACGGCGGAGGCAGCGACATGTATCTGAAGCATATGGCGTCCCCCATGGGCCGGTCAGGGACGACGACGTCAACGACGATGAGCGGGTGGCCGTCGTACCTGTCGTCATCTCAGCTCTCCGGGCCCAGATAGCGAAGAATGGGCACGGAATTCTTTCTAGCTTAGAGTGTACTCCGACGAATCCATTCTTGATTTTGTCCCATGGCAGTAGAACAAAGAAATTTATCTTTGTATCTACTCCCTCTGTCCCATTGAGTTTATTGTTTGAAAACCGTGCCCCTCTCACAATCTCGGTTCCCGAGCGACAAACTCAACGGGACGGAGGGAGTACGAGGTATTTGGTCCAAATCGCCGTGATTTTGTTGCATTACCTTTTGGTGGATTGGTTTTCCATCGGAATAGACGGCGGAGAAGCTGAAATCCGTTGATGTTGTATGCGCAAAGGTTTTGCAATCTACACGTCCTCCTTTTGAATTTGAACTCGTTTCGGATCTCGAACATTCAATATCCAACGTAACACATAACCGCATTTCATTCTCCCCGACCACCTTTTTTTTAACAATGCCGTGAGCTCGTCTTTCAATTAAGACGAATGAAGTTTATATACAAGTAAAGGAAGCCAAGCGTGGCGCCAAACACCACTTAAAGGTTACCCACCCACGTGAATACTGACTGTAGTACACACTACCATGAGACATCGTTGCGAGCATAGTTGCAAAGCAGCTAGCAGCCTTCGACATCCCATGGCAAAAACACCGACAACCCATCAAAAAATGGAACCAACGGGCCCAAGCGAAGAGGGTCGCAGCAGGTCATCGTTGCCGAGTTCAACGGCCCCGCCAAGAGCAGCTCGACTTCTGCGCCATGATCCACGCTTCGCCCGCGGCAATTGCCGAGCCTCTAAAGCCGAAAACCCACCGCCGGAGAAGGAGGGTTCGACACGCGTCATCGTTGCGAGCTACATCCCTCGATGCGCAGCTCCGACTTCGCGATGCGTAACTCGCCGCCTTGCATCAATCGGGCGCCGAGAGGCGGAGGACATCCGCCAAGGAGACATCACGACCGAGACAATTTCCACAGTGACGCCTTTTAGAAGCGGGGGTACGACGCCAATGCGCCGCCGCCGCTTGTCCAGAAAGGATCGGGTTTTCACCGTGGAAGATATGGTTGGGGCACAAGAACACGACGCCGCTAACAAGGAAAAACGGCGCCCACAGCGCCGCCGCCGCCAAGGCTTTTCGCCGAGGTGCCCCTAGCACATACGCCGAGCCAAGATGCTAGACCGTAGCTTCGCCGCCACCGTCGCCGCCATCGCCATCCGCGCCTCCGAAGGGCATCGACGGGGCATCGCCGCCGGCCGCCACCCCCTCCTACCGGGCAACATGCGTAATCGACTTACCGCCAAGACGCCGGTTCGCCGCTACCGTTGTCGGCACAAGCAGCACCATTGCCGACGCCGCCGACCTCCTTAACCACCGTCAGCGCATGCCCCACCACGGCGCCGCTTCTTCCCCGAGGGCACCGGATGTGGCCGTGGAGCGAGATCCAGTGTCCCCAATAGGCGCCGCCCACACCAAGGTCGAGGAGGAAAGGGGGAAGTGGAGGAGGAAAAAGGAGTCCCCGCCACCGCCGCGCTGCCGCGCAGACGGCACCGCCAGCCGCCGCAGAAAGTTGCCCCATCGAGCCCCACGAGGCTCGTGGCGAGGGCACGCCCACGCTTCGCCATGATGCATGCCGCCAACACCGCTGAAAGCGTGAGGAAGAGGAAGAGGTCGCCCCAGCCGACGCAGCCGCCATCACAAGCGCTTTAGGCGCAGCTCCCGAACCCCACGGATCCGGCGCGAAGGCTGGCGCCATGGACAGAGCCGCCACCGACGCCGACGCCCGCCCACCAGCGCCGCCAATACGGAGATCCACGCGGATCCCGCTCCTGGACCGCTGGATTTGGTCGCCGACGAGGAGACCGCCGCCGACGACAATGCCAAGCCGCCCCCAGCCTCGGCCGACCTCACTCACCGAGCCCCAGAAGCCACACGCGAGCTCGTCCTCACCATCGCAGCTCCCACCGCAAAGAAGAGCCTCGCCGCCGCCCCCAAGAAGCCGCACACCAATGCATGCACGCTGGCCGCGCCCGGCGACAATGCGCGGCTAGAGAGAGGAGGAAGGAAGAGAGGCACTAGGTTTGGGTTTCGCCTCCCGTGTCGCAAGCGTAGGGGCGACACGGGGCCGGGTATCCGTTTGAGAGACCCCCACCACCACCTATAACCAATACCAAATGCTCTCTGCGTTTGGAAAAAAATGATAGAAACCTCCTTGGACGTACGAATGGCAGTGGGTCGGATAAGGCACGCGCAAAACATTTATCCATCCGAGACCCCCCACTTTACCCGCCGCAAGCATACCCGAGATCCCCACTTTATTCAAGGCATTTTCACTACGTTATTAAAAAGATCGTAATGCCTGTGTGTTCCTAAAAAAGTTCAGCCGTCTTGACGTCCATCGCTTCAACTTTTTCGTATTTTTCCATGCCACTTCCGTCATTGGTTTTGGCTCCTACTTTGTAGTCAATACTTTAGTGTAAATGAAAATGCCCTTATGTGTAAATATGTCATTATTTTATTTGCATCTTAACGACTTCAAATGAAAAAACTCAAAACTAGAAAGTTGTAGATCTCGCCGAGATCTATAATTTTCATATAAAAATTATTTTTATTTAATTCCGCCAAAAAAATATTATTTGATATGATTAATATATCTTAGAAAAATCATATTATTTTTTTTTGCGAAATTAAATAAAAATAATTTTTATATGAAAATTATAGATCTCGACGAGATCTACAACTTTCTAGTTTTGAGTTTTTTCATTTGAAGTCGTTAAGATGCTCAAAAAATATTAATGACATATTTACACTTAAGGGCATTTTCGTCTTTTCACACCTGCAGTTTAACGACGTTAGAGCTCAAAATGACGGAAGTGGCATGGAGGGCACGAAAAAGTTAGAGCAGTGGCGTTGAAGACCGCTGAACTTTTTCAGGGGCACACATGGCATTGCGATCTTTTTTAATGGCACACAGGGAATTCCCCCCTTTATCTGTGCCTGCGCCGGCTGGGTACCTCATTGGGTATCGGATACCAGTCGGTTATTTTCATAAGAAATCAAATAATAAAATTAAAGTGATAGAATAATAATAAATTGTAGTTAAATAACAAATAAATCCGTTAATCTCACTTACATAGAGCTCACTGGAACAATATACATTAGCTCACAAGTGACCATACAGTACATGTTTTTCTCGAACACGCAAAAAACTTTATGCTGCCTTTGTATTAAGTAGGAAGAAGTTTTGAATTACAAATGTTGTGGCAGTGCTCTTTGGGGGCTCAACAAATTAGAGTAAAACTCATGCTCTCCCTAGTGTCCGAAAAATTCTTAGGCTACTGTACTAGAAAGTAAACAACACATATGTCTTGCGCCAGCTTGCACCTGTTGCCTGACCATACAGTACAGGTTCATAATTCAGTGTCATACTCATACAAATAATACAACGCAAGAATTAAAGTGACAACTAACGCCTTACACAATCACTTATTCAACTATTCATGAAAAATAACATCCTCATAGATCGGTGATCATACTTCAAGCTAATAGATCAATGATGGCGGACTGAATATATCATACTAACTACAGAAAAAAAATGGCTAGACCAAATTAAATGGACTAGTTGGCATGCTATACAATAGATATGCACGTATATGTATTTTAAATGCCCGGTAAAGTTTTGTACCCGCACAGCTGCTGGTGCCTGACCCTCGTATACCCGCTGATAAAATTTTTCTAGCTATACCCGCACCTATCGAGTACGAAACCCGCCGGTACCCGCACCCACACCCGCACGGTTAAAATGGCCATCCCTACTTGATGATGGACCGATATTTATGATAGTAGGGCCGTGTTTAGTTGCGCGAAGTTTGGATTTTTGGCTACTGTATCACTTTCGTTTTTATTTGACAATTAGTGTTCAATTATGGATTAATTAGGTTCAAAACGTTCGTCTCGCAATTTCCAACTAAACTGTGCAATTAGTTTTTTTTTCTACATTTAATGCTCCGTGCTTGTATCGTAAAATTCGATGTGATAGATCTGAAAGCACTTTTTAGAAAAGTTTTTGGAACTAAACACGGGCTAGGTCGATGAATTGAGTATAAGCCCGTGTTTAGTTCCCAACCCAAAATCCTAAAAAATGGTACAATACCTATCACATCGAATCTTGCGATATATGCATGGAGCATTAAATGTAGACGAAAAAAAACTAATTGCACAGTTTAGTTGGAAATTGCGAGACGAACGTTTTGAGCCTAATTAGTCTATGATTGAACACTAATTGCCAAATAAAAACGAAAGTGCTATAATACCCTAAATTTCAACTTTCACTCAACTAAACACGGTGTAACTTGCTGTGAATGGTGGGGTAACTAGCTTTTAGCTGTCAATATTAAAGGCATGTTTCGAATGAATTGTGAAGCAGCTTTTGAAGTTGATTTCCACCTTCAACTACCAAACAGGTCTTTTTGGCACTAGCTTTGGCGTGAAACTTCACAAATCACGCTCTCACAGGTAAGGAACTGTTAGTGAAACTGAAATATCCGCTTCATCCAGCTTCCCCAGGCCTGGCACGGAGAGGGGACATTAGGCCAGGCTGCCAAAGCGAGGAGCAATGTCACCGAGGGTAAGGCAGACTCATCGTGGCGCACCCTCGCATGGTGGGGTGGGTGCGGACTGCTGGGGCGGTCGGTCATATAGAGCCACTAGGGGCATAGGGCGCAGTCTCATCGGGACTCCAAGCGCATGGGCAGGTATGGGACACAAGGTCAAGGGCGGGGGTGAGGGGTGAGATGGAGCCTGGGGCAAGGCAGGGGACCAAACAGATAAGGAAGAAAAGGCCAAGAAACAGAGAGGAGTGAAAATAAAGAAAATGAGGATATTATGGTCATCTTATCAATTTTATCTATCAGGTGTTTTGCCAAATAGTTCATCAAAATAGTTTCAACTTCACTGGTAGGGCTGCTCGTGGGATTGAAGTACTTGTTTTGTTTAGCTCACAAACTAGCTTGTGAGTAGGCTTGAGCTAGCTCATTAACTTAACGAGCTAAAATGTTAGCTTGGCTTGTTAGGAAAAGTAAACGAGCCAAAGTCGAGTCGAGTTGAGATAGTCTAAACAATATATGAGAGTTTAGTACTTCATCTATTCTAAATTATAAGTCATTTCAAGAATTTTGGAGAGTCAAAGCATCTCAAGTTTGACTAAAATTGTAAAGAGAATTATAAAGATTTTTAACATCAAATAAATATACTATGAAAATATAATTGATGAAGAATCTAACAATACTTAGTTGGCATAATAAATGTTAGTTTCTCATGCTCCAAATTATAAGTCGCTTTGACTTTTTTGGTAAATCTATTTTGTTATGCATCTAGATAAATAATAAGTCTAGATACATCATAAAATGGATGAACTGAAAAAAGTCAAATGGCTTATAATTTAGAACGGAGGGTGTATTATCTTATCATATAAATTTAGTTAAACTTGAGATGTTTTGATTCTTCAAGATTCTTAGAATGACATAATTTGGGGACGAAGGGAGTAAAACCTAAATAAAAACGGACTGAAACTAGAATTATTTCTCCTCTTCTTCCTAGTTAGAATTCATATCCTCTTCTTCCTACTTAGAATTCATATGATTTACAATAATTAGCACCTCCAAGGCACATGTCGGTTCTGGTTTCCATCATCAATTAACTAACTTGTTTGCTCCCGATGGCCTCAGCAAGTTGCACACCCAAGTCGAGCGCGCACCTTGCATGTTGTTGGGGGCATCGTCACCGTGCATGCACACCTGAAGTTCGTGATATATCAGAGCGAACAGAAACGAATTTCTGGTAGGTGCATCGCACAGCCAGAACCAGAAACACACCATCCGCGACGCCCTTTGCCGGTATTAGTATCAGGGATACCCGGAAGAAGAAAGCTAATGGTCGCAAACGTTAACTTCCTCGGATGGTCAAGAGCGTATCTTGGTCTCGCCCAGCCCCGAGGGCACGGGCTCCGTCTCGCCCAACCCCAAGGACGCGGGCTCCGTCTCGCCCAACCCCTCGGGCGAGAGCCCCGTCACGTCCGACCTCGAGGGCGCGGGCTCCGTCTCGCCTGACCTCGAGGGCGCGGGCTCCGTCTCGCCCGACCTCGAGGGCGCGGGCTCCGTCTCACCCGACCCTCGAGGGGTGGGCTCCCCCTCACCCGACGGAGGTCCGTACCGCCCCAACCACTACGGGTCTGAAAGTACAAGCCCGGGGTCAAACTTCTGACGCTAGAGGGGGAGCAGGCGCGTCTTGATGTGACCTGCGGCCACGACGGGACACGTCTGAGGACGCACGTCGCCAATAGCATCGGGCGTGCGGCGGCTACTACCTACTACTCCCTCAGACGGCCTCAAAGTAGAGACGCTAACGAGCCATACCATTCATTGGGACGGGATGGAGCGCCACGATCGGGCCGACGACGCCCACAGACGGTGTCAATGATTTAACAGGCCACGAACGTGGAGCCGCCCCTTCATCATCTACAGGTCGGCGGGACCCGCGAAGGAGATGGAAAACGTTGCAACCCGGAAGCCTTCTCTCCTCGTCTCTCTCTCTCTCTCTGATGTTACCTGCATCTTTCCCTTTATCTATAAAAGGGGAAGCAAGGCACCCCACGGAGGGACAATTCCAAGACACATCTAACACGCCCGAAAGCAAAGAAGGCTTAGGCGCTCGTAAAGAAAAAGAGAGATCAACGCACTCACTCTTTCCATTAGAGACTTGGGACCTTCTCCATCTGTCGCCTATTTGTAACCCCTACTACAAACCAAGTGCCGGTAACACGAGCAAAGCAAAGAATCGGACGTAGGGGCATTCCGTCTCAACCAAAGATAAATCCTTGTGTCCTCCGAGCACAAACCATATCCGGTCGACATAAACTAGAAATTTACGAGCCGGTGATTCGAAACACCAACAGTTGGCGTGTTGTAAGGGCCTTTTTGCGTGTCTCTGTCGTCCACAACAAAGCCACGGATGGCTAGCCACGGCGTTAGCTGGGTCCTGGTGCAAGATAAAGCGCTTCGGCGCTCGACTTCATCGTCGCCACGAGGGAGATGGCGCAGCTCTCGCCTCGCCCAACTTCTTCGCTCCACCAGCCTTGACGCAACTGCCGAGGCCCTCGAGAAGTTGCAGCCACGCACACTAGAGGCCCATGTCCCCGGGAGCGACCAGCTCCTCGACTTCGATTACGGGAGGCTGGAGCATCAGCTCGACGCCTTCCTAGGACCCCGACCGTCCCAGGAGGATGTGTGCTGCCTCACCTTCTCCTTTGCCAACGCCATGACGAACTTACTAGAGGGGAGCCGCCTCCCTGAATATCTCACCCGGACGCCTGATAGCGTTTTGTTCGGTTCGCAGGAATGCCGCGAGGACCGTTGGTCACCTCGGGTATGGCAAGATATGCCCACCTCCCACGGATGATGAATTCATGGAATGGCCTATTACGTCACGTGAGTCTTTCCACCACCTTCTCATGGGAGATTCAGAGTCAATCGACTCGACTCAGCTTGGGGGAGCCATCACCCATCGCGAGAATGTTTTATGGCGATACCTCAAGGACGGTCGAAAAGCGCCCATGAGGGAGGGGTTATTCCACCAATGACTTCGGCGAAGCCAAAGAAGATGTGGGGCCTTCCTCGCATGTAGGTGGAACAGCTAATGGCGCTGCATCGAGCTCAAAGATGCACGCCCGGCTATAGAGCAGAGCACGCAGAGCTCGACACGAGATCGAGCATCACGGGATGGTGGTGGCGACACGCGCCATCGCCCAATTTACATAAACCGGAGGATCATCGAGGACGACGGAGGCCTCCGTGTTTCGCCCGGCAAGTCGTAATATAGCTGCCACGGCGGCCCTACTCCAAGCGATCCCAAGCCCATGACAACCAAGACCGCTGGGCCCACCACGAGATCCACACGCCGCTCGAGTGAGCAGCGGTGCAATAGGCGGAAAGCTCATTGCCCTCGATGACGCGAAGCTAGATGTTGGCCAACAAGCGTCTCTTCGAGACGACATGGCCAGGACGTGTCCGTCCACCAGCGCCACACGATAGCGGGGAGTTGCCATGGTCCCAAAGACATGAGCGCCTCTCGACCCCAACCGTGATGCACGCAACACCCTAGACGCCCAGTAGGCATGGAAGGGGCGACAAGAGAGAGAAGGCCACCGCGGCTACTATCTCTGCGTGGACGCTATGACGCGTGGCGAAGATCGGAGTTCGAACCCCAATATGCCGGAGCTTCAAAGCTTCGCCCGCACGCCCTCAACGTGGCTTTCCGCCATGCATATCGATCGCCCACCAATGTCCCAAAGTACTTCAGGGAGATGAACCCCGGCTTGTGGCTCGAGGACTACCGGCTTGCTTGTCAATCCGGCGGTGTAGATAGTGATTACTTCATTATCCGCAACCTCCCCTTATTCCTGGCCGATTCGGTGCCAACATGGCAGGAGCACCTTTCGCCCAACCGGATTCAAACTTGGGCGGACTTGAAGGAGATCTTTGTGGGAAACTTTCAGACACCTACCGCGCCTGGGAACCCCCTCGATCTAAAAATTGCCGCATGAAGTCTAGAGAGACTCTCCATGAGTACATCCGACGCTTCTCCGTGCAATGCAATGAGTTGCTCGATGTCGCCGACGCCGACGCCATGGGAGCCTTATCGTCTGGTACCACTTGCGCAGTCCCTAGTCCACAAGCTAGGACGTAAGGGCCCTCGGACCACCAAGGAACTCCTCGACATCGTGACCCACCATGTCTCAGGCGAGGAGGCAGACAGAGTAATTTTTTATCACTCCAAAGGCAAAGCGAGGCAGGATGAGGACGCCGACGAGGGCCTGTCTAACCGTCTGAACAAGAAGAAGAACAAGCAGCAGACAGGGCTCCTCTTCGGTCACGCTAAGCGAAAGGTGGCCTCGCGCCCATTGAGAATGCTCCAGACCACTTCAAGAAGCCGCTTGAGGGCCATGCCCAAACCACGCCTTCCCCGTCAAGCATCTATACAAGGAATGCACCCTCATAAAATGGTTCTTGTTCGGTGGCTCGACAAGGGGAACCAGAGAAAGAAGCTGAACCGCAGCAGACGCACGCCAAGGGAAGGATGGCGGCTTTTTTGACCTGCATCACTGCCTCATGATCTTCGGTGGGACGGCGCCTATGACTCCAAGCGCCGCCAAAAGATCACGCACCATGAGGTCTATGCGCCAAACCGCCACGCCGTTTTTCCTCCGGTGATCGGAGTCTACCATCACCTTCGATCGATCCGTCCACCTGGATAGCATCCCATAGCCGGGGAGGTATCCGCTCATGGTCTACCCGATCGTCGGCATGAAGTACCTCACCAAGGTACTGATGGATGGAGGCAGCGGCCTCAACATCATGTATGCCGAGACACTCGATGCCATGGGCATCGATCGGTCGCGCGTCCGACAGACCGGGGCACCTTTCCATGGCATCATGCCAAGGAAGCAAGCCGTACTGCTTGGGCAGATCAACCTACCCATCACCTTCAGGGATCCAACCAACTACAGGATGGAGACCCTCACCTTTGAGGTGGTTGGATTCCACGGGACCTACCACGCCATCCTGGGATGACCTTGCTACGCGAAGTTCATGGCCATCTCGAACTACACCTACCAAAAGCTCAAGAGCCTAGGCCCGTGTAGGGTCATCACCGTTGGCACCACCTTCCAGCGCGCTTACGAGTGCGAGGTTGAGTGCTGCGAGCATGCCTCGACAATCATCACCTCTGAGGAGCTCACGATCATCAAGGAAGGGACTACCATGGAGGCACCCGACTCCAAGCGGTCGACCGGATCCTTTGAGCTCACGGAGGGCGCCAAGGAGGTCCTCGAGACTCCCGGTAGCCCCGAGGGCAAAGTGGTGCAGATCGGCACCACGCTCTCCTCCAAATAGGAAAACGCGCTTCGTCGACTTCCTCCACACCAATGGAGATATCTTCATGTGGAAACCCTTGGACATGCCGGGCATCCCGAGGGAAGTCACCGAGCATGCCTTGAAGATCAGGTCAGGCTCCAAGCCAGTGAAGCAGTGCCTGTGCCGCTTCAACGAGGAGAAGCGTAGGGCCATCGGTGAAGTGATTGCAAAGCTTTTGGCGGCCGGATTCATCAAGGAAGTGTATCATCCTGAGTGGTTAGCCAATCCCATCCTTGTACAAAAAATGAATGGGAAATGGAGAATGTGTGTTGACTACACGAGTCTCAATAAGGCGTGTCTAAAGGATCCATTTCCTTTGCAACACATAGATCAAGTAGTCGACTCGACCTCGGGATGCGAAACCTCTCGCTTTGATGCGCATCCGGTACCATCAGATCACCATGAAAGAGTCCGACCAGATCGCAACTTCTTTCATCACCCCATTCGGGTCGTTCAGCTATGTCACGATGCCTTTTAGTCTGAAAAACGCGGGAGCTACATACCTACGATGTATGCTCAAGTGTTTTGGAGACCTCATCGGGTGAACCGTTGAGGCCTACGTAGACGACATCATGGTCAAGTCCAAACAGACCGACCAGCTCGTATATGACCTAGAGCAGACCTTCGCAAAACTACGAGCAAACGACATCAAACTCAACCATGAAAATGTGTTTTCGGGTCCCGAGGGCATGCTTCTTGGGTTCATCATCTCCTAGCATGGCATCGAAGCCAACCCGGGAAGATCTTGGACATCATGAGGATAGGTTCGATCCAGAATCTAAAGGGAGTACAACGAGTCACCGGGTGCCTCGCCGCGCTTAGTCGTTTCATCTCATGCCTCGGCGAACGAGGCCTCCCACTGTACCGACTTCTGAAGAAGACAGATCGATTTGCGTGGACTCCTGAGGCTCAGGAGGCACTCGACAAAGTCAAGGAAATCCTGATGAAAGCCCCGATCCTCATCCCTTCGACCGATGGAGAACCGCACCTGTTCTACATCGCGGCCACCACACAAGTGGTCAGCGCTGCCCTAGTGGTAGAACGGGAGGAAGAGGGACACGCCCTCAAAGTGCAACACCCCGTATACTTCGTTAGTGAGGTCTTGTCCGACTCCAAGACTCGCTACCCACAAATCTAGAAGCTCTTGTACGCCGTCCTGATCGCTAAGAGGAAGCTATGTCACTACTTCGAGTCACAGATGGTGACGGTTGTGACGTCCTTCCCTCTCGGCGAGGTCGTCCAAAGCTGGGACACCACTGGGAGAATTGCCAAGTGGGCACTCAAGTTGATGGGTCGGGGCATTTCAGATGCCCTCAAACGGACATCAAGTCCCAAGCATCGCCGATTTTGTGGGATGGATCGAGGTCCAGATGTGCCGCCAATGAACTGCGTTGACCAAGAGTACTGGATGATGTACTTCGATGGGTCGCTGATGAAGAGAGGCACCGGTGCAGGGCTAGTCTTTGTTTCACCCCTTAGGATATGCATGAAGTACGCGGTCCGCCTCCAATTCCCTGCCTCCAACAATGTGGCTGAATATAAGGCGCTCATCAACAGCCTACGCATTGCCATTGAGTTGGGCATCCGATGGCTTGACATCCAAGGTGACTCACAGCTGGTCATCGGTCAGATTATGAAGGAGTCAAGCTGCCATAACACCAAGATGGCTGCTTACTGCCAAGAAGTTCGCCAGCTAGAGGACAAGTTCGATGGCCTCGAACTCAATCACATCCTGAGGTGGCTCAACGAGGTGGTCGACACACTAGTGAAGATGGTGTCTAGCCGAGAGCTGGTGCCAACGGGCGTCTTCGCCAGCGATCAACACAAGCCTTCGGTCTGCTACGAGGAACGGGGATAGACTGAGGACAAGCTGCTAGCCCTAGGCTCTGGGGCTGACCGACCGCCCGTCCCATCCAACCCCGAAGTTATGGAGCTTGACGAAGGTCCAGTGGTAGAGCCTAACCCTTTAGCTAACTAGAGGACCCCGTACCGCGATTGGCTTCTCCGCGAAGTGCTCCCGACAAACAAGACGGAGGCCCGACAGATCACACACTAAGCCAAGTCTTTCATCATTGTCGAGTAGGATCTCTACAAGCGAAGCCATACCAGGATCTTTCAGCGTTGCATTCCCATCGAACAAGGGAGGCAACTGTTGAGGGACATTCACGGTGGGGTCTACGGATATCATGCCGCATCCAGAACCCTGGTCAGAAACATGTTCCGATAGGGCTTCTATTGGCTGGCCGCGGTGGCCGACGTTGAGCAGATTGTGCGCACCTATGAAGGATGTCAATACTATGGCCAATAGACCCCACCTGTCGGCCCAAGCACTCCAAACGATCCCCGTCACATGGCCGTTCGCGGTCTAGGAACTCGATATGGTCGGACCTCTCAAAAGAGCGTTCGAGGGCTACACGCACTTGCTTGCCACTGTAGACAAGTTTACAAAGTAGATAGAGGCACGGCCGATCTTCGTGATCAAGTCCGAATAGGCTGTGTTATTCTTCCTCGACATTGTCCATCGCTTTGGAGTCCCGAACTCCATTATCACGGACAACGGCACACATTTCACCGAAAAGAAGTTCCTCCGATTCTACAATGAGTACCACATCCGCGTTGATTGGGCTACCGTGGTGCACCTCCGCATGAACGGGCAGGTCGAACGCGAGAACGGTATGGTCCTACAAGGTCATAAGCCTAGGATTTTCAACCGGTTGAACAAGTTTGGCAGGCGTTGGGTCGTAGAGCTCCCCACGGTGCTCTGGAGCTTAAGGACGACCCCCAGCCGGGCCACTGGCTACACACCCTTCTTCACGGTCTATGGTTCCAAGGCTATCCTCTCGACCGACCTTTACTATGGGGCGCTGAGGGTCAGGGCGCACAATGAGTTGGGGAGCCGAGGCGCCCTCGAGGACGCCATGGATCAGCCTCGATGTATGCGATGATGTTGCCCTCCCCCGTCCGCCAAGTACCAAAGAAAGGCTAAGGCCAATACCACAGCCCATTGAGTGTGTGGTCGGGCCTTCAACATTGGGTACCTAGTACTCCTCGTCATGCAAAGCAACAAAACCATCACAAGCTCTCCCGCCATGAGAGGGACCGACGACAACACACAGAGGTGCTCCGACCAGCACCTACAAGCTCAAGACCATCGATGGCAAGGTCTTCGCCAACGCATGAAACATTGAGCAGATACGTCGCTTTTACCCCTAGCCTATGCATATGCTTAAGAATGATATTTCTGAAATACGAAAATGTTTTCTCTTATCGATTTCGCTATCATTCCCACTATCTTTAGTGACACCGACCCCGGCAACGGCAGTGGGTCGGGCATCATTCGGGGCTGATAAGACTATATATACTCAGAGACATTCTCTGCGCCCGACCCTCCCTTATGTTAAGATCTCAAAGTAAGGGTTATGGAAACAAACCACGAGTAAAATTGGTCGATTTAGAAAACCCACGCCCAGTGGCATTATGGCATTTTGCTCACCAATATGTGATCGAGTTGTTTCGGCTCGCATCCCAAGCTTTACATTCTTAACCATGGAAAGGGTGAACACATTAACCTTTGAGAGAATTCCTTATTTGACACTGCATAAATGACCTGTTCCTTTCTTGGCCCTCAAAAAATTCCGTTCCCTATTTGACACCGAAGTTCAACTTTCATTCCTTATACGACACTCCATTGGATTTTCCATCTCATGAACCGTTAATCGCGATGTGAAAAGATGATTTTGCCCCTATGGGCCCCACCACCCTTCTCCTCCCTCTCCTCCTTTCTTCCTCCCCGTCTGCACAAGCGCAGCACGGCCACATTTGCTTGCTCCATGCGGTCATGGGTCGTGGGCGCTGCATGTGCGCAGGCGTCTGTAATGGGAGGGCGCAGGGTGGCGCCGTGCTTGGGACCGGAGGGGTCGCTGGTGCAGGAGAAGGTGCGGCGACACCATGGCTACCGATGGTGGGAGTTCACCGGCACAACTCAAACTCAAGCTAGGAGACACTACGGAGAAGATACTTAGTGCGTTGAATCGGGAGCTCACCGTGAACTCAATGTAGGGGACCTCATCGACGAGAGTAGGGTGGAGAGGGAGGGAGCCGAGGCAAGGACCATGACAGCTCCAGCGAGGTCATGGGAAAAGACGTTGCAAAAGCGGATTGATGGCGAGGAGCGGCTGGGTGATCTTTCGGTGTGTCTCTACGATGCGGTGGGGAGAAATCGAGGTGAAGATGGCTTAGGGTGGAGATCGATGACCTTGAGCTCGGCTCATCAATGGAGTGTAATGGGCGCCTGCCTAGAGGCGCTAGGGAGGGCAAGAGGCCAAGCGGAGAGGCGAGGCGGTTGCGGCTTGCGTGCAGGAGTCCCGGGACCTCCTTTTATCCAGGCGAGGAGGCGAGGCGAAGGGATTACCACTGAGCCTGGTGGCGTTAATGGCTTCCAGTTCTTTCGCATGCGAGGATTGAGGAGAAGGGACGAGAGGAGGGAGAAGGGTGGTGGGGCCCACATGGGCAAAATCGTCTTTTCACATCGCAGTTAACGGTTCGCGGATGGAAAATCCAACGGAGTGTCATATAAGGAATAAAAGTTGAACTCGGTGTCAAATAGGGAACGAAATTTTTTTGAGGATCAAAAAAGGAACGGGTCATTTGTCTGGTGTCAAATAAGGAATTCTCTCTTAACCTTTTTATAAAAAAGGACGAAGAACCAAAAGATTGTTCAACCATAGCAGAAATTAAAATATGTCCATTTATTACAAGGTCAATATTTGGCCTAACTAACTAATTTTTTGGGAGGATGATCTCATCCTCCATCTTGGCAGATAAGTCCTACGCCAGAGGGGACACCTCCTTCTCGATGTCCTCTAGCTCGGCATCGGAGAAACCGAGCGCGAAGCCCTGGCATATCGTCCCAAGATCGATGTTCTCATAATGAGAACGAGCGATCATGAACGACCGATGAACGCCAAAGTAGAGTGCGTCCCTCGCCATCTCACGCACCAGATCCATGATTCGGACGGCGTGGACTGCGAGCAAGCTTGTCTCCTGTGCCGAGGCCAGCTCGAGGTCATCGCAGACTAGCTGGACAGTGATGCGCATGGTGTTGTGCTCATCGCTCCCCTTCAGGAGGGAGGCCATCACCTTGCCGAGCTCCTTCTCTAGGCTATGGCTCTTCATCACCTCCACCCTGAGCCTATGATCAAGACCTGCCCAAAACATGTATCAGCCATGTCAAAAAGCCCGTCGTGGATCCTAGAGAGAAGGACAGCAAAGGAAGACCAAGGGCTTATCGTCCACATCCACCTGGAGCTTGCGCGCCTCATCACGCCTCTGGGCCACCTCAGCCTCCAAGTTCCGGGCCTGCTCCTGGCGCTGGCTGACATCCACAGCAAGTTTGGCGGTCATCGCCTCTGCCGTGACCTTCAGATCCTTCTCCCATCGGAGCTCGCCCTCTAGGAGGTTGATCCGCTGCTAGGCGTCATCATGCTCCTTCCGTAGCCGCTCGATCTCCGTGGCATCCATGCGCGTACTCTCGATCAGGTCCAAGAGCTTCTCCCTAGCTTCACGAGCATCGTCACAAGCCTCCGTGTACTTGATCCGGAGGTCGGCCAACTCCTCGCGAACGGGCCAAGTTCGCCACTTCGCCGTGGCAGTGGCAACAGCCGGCGGCTAGTTCCTCACGAAGCTGCTCCCCGTAGCTCAGGGTGTTGCTCCTCCGCCATGAGGCGATCCCAAACGCCTTGTCATGGCGTAAGGAACGCAGACTTCTCTTGGCTACGGTCCATGAGAACCCACGAAAAGGGTACAAGTTAAATGGCAAGAAAAGGAAGAAGAAGGTCGAAATGTCGATGCACTATACCGCCAACCGGAGCGATGACATCTTGCAATGAACTCATCATCACTGGTCGTGGCACGGACCATGACCCCCACCTCCACGTGGATGCTCCCCAACTCCCTCTTATCCGTGGAGTCATCGAGGTGAAGAGCATCGCCCCCGGGTCCCGACGGTCGGCCCACCAGATTCGGGGGTCCTCCCCAAGTGTGAGGGTCACCGCTGACCCGGACCAGAGAGGTCAAGATGCCTCCGCGTCTTGACCCTCAGTGCCAACACCTCTCACGATCGCAATTCCCCGAGCAGCCCCCAAATGTAGAGGGGTGGGCGACGTGGACGAGGAAGGTTGCCCCGCCATCGTGCCTGCCGAGGGTGCACCAGGCGTGGCCTCCTCCGTCCGTCTCGCCACGGGTGCCACCGTCTGCCCGGACGACAGCCCGGTTGTTTGCGCAAGGCGGGTCTTCATCCCGTTGGCGAGATCATCCCATGGGATGGGGCGACCCAGAGTCGCCGCCCCTCCTCTTCTTCTTCCTCCTCATCGCCCTCCTCCGATGAGCCTTGGTGCCGCTTCCCCGCCGCAGCTTTGCCCGCTCCTTCGCTCATCGTTTCTTCTCCTTGTCGTCCTTCTCCATCTTCCTCCGCTCAAGCTGCGGCATGGTTCGCCACCCTCATGGCCACATGCTCCGGAACGGGCAAGATAGAGGCTCGAAAGCCCAAAACCGCCAAAGATCTCTATGAAGCCCCACTCCGACCGTGTCATGGGATGTCCCGAGATCGAGAACACGGCGTTGGATTCGGTCGTCGCTTCCTTAACGCTACTGCACATTCTTGTTGTTTCTTCTCCTACCGAGGGTGCACCGTGCATGGCCTCCTCCATCCATCTCGCCATGGGTGCCACCGCCCTTTCAACGATAGCTCTCGTTGTTTTACGGTGAAGGTGGGTCCTCGTCCCCACCGGCTAGATCATCCCATGGGATGGGCGACCCATAGTCGCTGCCCACCTCCTCCTCTTCTTCTTCCTCCTCCGATGAGCCTTGGCGTCCCTTCCCCACCGCAGCCTTCACCCGCTGTTTTTTCTCCTTGTCATCCTTCTCCTTCTTCCTTCCGCTCATCTATGGCATTGTTCGCCGCCCTCATGGCCTTGCATGTTCGGAGAGGCGGACAGAGTCTGAAAGCCCAAATCCAACAAAGCAACTCGATGTAGCCCGGCTCCGCCGCATCATGGGATGTCCTGAGGATCGGGAACACGGCGTTGAACTCGTCGTCGCTTTCTTTGACGCGCTGCGCAATCTCATTGTTGCAAAATGGCCTCTGAGCGAGCACCATCCGCCGAAGTTCCACGACGGGCACCATCTCGAACAACGGGGGGCGCGCATCGCCGGGCGCCACCCTCCTCGTGTGATATGCTCCAATAAGGCCATGGCTCCTCAACGACATGAAGGCCTTGAGGATGTCACGCATCTTTTTCTCTTCTTGATGGGTGGCCTCCACGGCCACGTCGGTGGCGCCTCTCGATCAAGCGCTAAGTGAAGAAGTACGACAAGGGGGCGCTGGGTCGTTCTTCAAGTAGAACCACTACACGTGCCACACCCTTGTTGGATCTAGGATTGGGTGGCATGTACTCGACCGCTTGCTGCCCCCAGAGGTGGATGCCCGCACATCCCATCGGCACCGGATCTTTCCTACCGTCCTTCTTCTTCCTATGTAGGAGACGACGAAGAAGTACCTCCACAACTCAAAATGTGGCTCGATCCCTAGGTACCCCTCGCACATTACGATGAAGGCCACGATGTGCTGGATCCCATTGGGATTGAGGTGCTGCAACTCGACCTGGTAGTGGTGCAGTAGCCCCCAGAAGAACGGATGAGGGGATCACGAGCCCACGCTTGTGGAAGGGCGTGACGGAGATGATGTAACCATCGGGCAGCATTGGCACCTCCTCGTGGTCAAGAACCGGCCACTCCATCGCGCCGGTCCTCCCGCCAAGAAGACCGGTGCTTGACGAGGCCTCCATGCATGTGTGGGTGACGTCGAGCGGTACCATGACTCCATGGAAAGCGAAGACAGAGGAGCAAGAATTTTTGGCGATGGTAGAGAAGCAAAAGCTATGGATCTAGGCGATACTGGCGCTGGGCTAGGTGAGGCAAGCAGATCCGAACGATGGCGGCGGAAAGGCGAACAAGGCAAGATTGCGATTTGGTACGTCAAAACATGGAGGAGGAGCACGCTATTTATAAGGCGGGGTGAGATGGGAGGTGAACCGTCCGCCTAGATCGACGCAACGCCTCAAGACGCCTCATCGCCTCTCTCCGGGAATCATGCACATGCCACCTCGGCCGCTCCTCAAGGGCTAAAATCACCGCAGGTAAGTAGGGATACGGAGCTAAAAATGATCCCACGGCCCATTAAGGCATAGGAGTTCGAATGTTGGCCCACCGACGGGTTCACAACCGCTCCGAGGCACCTTTAGAGTGAGGGGTGGAACAGGATGGGCCCGCTAGTGGCGATGCACTGGCTCACGCAGCGTCGTGGGCATCCCGCCCACGCTCGAGTCTTGATAGAGCACGGTCTATGATTTTTCCTCAGTAAGGCAATGAGCCCTCAGGACCGGTCGAACGGACCCGGGAACTATATGGGCTAGCCGTAAGGAATCTGGAGTCGGTCACCAGCTGACCCATGTCGGACCCCCATGAACGGGAAGCCGGGGCCCCACTCGAACTTGCCCGTTAACAGCTCACGAGCACCATAGTTCGTCCATCGAGGAAAACATGGCATGGCTCAGCCCTCTGTTTTATCGAAAAAACGCTTAAGGAGGACGACTTTAAGATTTAGCCAACCTCGACCGGACCCTTTGCGCTGCTGGGGGGCTCGAGGGTTGGGCTTGCAAGGAGACCGAATACAGTGATCTCATAACAATGGCGGATCGGTCGGATCCTAGAGAGGAATCACAATCAAGAGAGATCCTCTCTGATCCCCCAAATCGCGCAGCTACATGCTCCTGAGGAGTCCGAACACAAGGAATCTTGACCATACCAAGACATTCCGTGGCCCGCAAAGAGAGATCAAGATCCCATAATCCTTTCATCCGAAAAAGCCTTCAAGGAGTATCCTACTTCTCGCAGCTCGGGGCTCTGTCGGGAGTATCGATGATCGTGGATACCGGAAGAAGGAAGCTAATGGCGCAAACACTAACTCCTTGGATGGTCAAGAGCGATCTTGGTCTCGCCCGGCCTTGAGGGCACGGGTCTGTCTCGCCTGACCTCAAGGATCTGAGGATCCGGTCACCCGACCCTAAGGGCGCGAGCTCCATCTCGCCTGACCCCTAGGGCTAGAGCCCGTCACGTGGAAACCCGAGGGCGCGGACTCACGCCTCGGGGGCCTGGCTCCGCCTTTGTCCGACCCCAGGGGGTGGGCTCCCTCTCCCGACAGAGGTCTCAGACCGCTTCAACCACTACGGGTCCGAAAGTATGAGTCCGGGGTCAAACTTGATGCTGGAGGAGGAGGAGCAAGCGCCTTGGCGGACCTGCGACCACGATGGGACACGTCGAGGACACACATCGCATAATAGCATCTGGCGGTGGCCATTTTGACTACCACTCTCCGCCTTTGCCTCAAAGCGGAGATGTCAACGAGCCATACCGTGGCTGTGGATGGGATGGGCGCCACGCCGTACCGGGACGATGCTCACGACTGGCGTCAATGATTAATAGGGCCGTGGACGTGGAGCCGCCCCTCATCATCATCTCTGGGGTGGCGGGACCCGCGTGAAAAGGAGATGGAAGACGTTGCAATCCCGAAAGCCTTTCTCTCCTCGTCTCTCTCTCTCTCTCACTCTCTCTTGATGTAATGTGATCTTTCTTCATCTATAAAGGGGAAGCAGGCACTCCACGGAGGGGGCAATTCTAAGACACATCTAACACGTGGGAGCGGCGGAAGGCTTAGGGGCTCAAGAAGAGACAAGAGAGCTCAACTGGACTCACTCTTTCTACCATAGACTTGTGACATTCTCCCTCTCTCACTGTTTGTAACCCCTATTATAAACCAAGTGCCGGTAATACGAGCAACAACAGACCGGACGTAGGGACGTTCCACCCAAACCAGTATAAATCATTGTGTCCTCCGAGCACAGCCATCCAGATCAGACGCGCAATCTAGAAATTTACTGCAGTGATTCGAAACACCGACACCCTTTCGTGGCGATCGCTCTCAGGTGTCTCCATCTCTTGTTCATTGACCAGCATGGCAAGGTAGCCACGTCGGGCACCAAGCCACCAACCAACACAATCGGCACCGCGTCTGTGCCATACGCCACTCAGGCACTCACTCGTGTCCTGTGTCCACGACACTACACTATTAATTCAGTGCTCTCTTCCCCGGCGCCTGCGTGCGCGCAAGGCCCTGCTTCCTGCAATGGGGGAGGAGACGCACCAGAGCGTGCAGGAGCTGGCGGCGTCGCTGGGCGCGCTACCGCCGGAGTTCGTGCGGTCTGAGCACGACCGCGGGGTCGCCGCGCCGGACGCGCCGGTGATCGACATGTCGGAGCCCGGGTTCGGCGCGCGCATGGCCGTAGCCGCCAGGGAGTGGAGCTGTTCCAGGTGGTGAACCACGGCGAACCCTCCGCGGCGGTGGCGGAGCTCCAGCGCGTTGGGCGGGCCTTCTTCGCGCTGCCGCGGAGGAGAAGGAGCGCTACGCCATGGACCCGGCGTCGGGCAAGATCGAGGGCTACGGCACCAAGCTGCAGAGGGACCTCGAGGGCAAGAAGACGTGGAACGACTTCTTCTTCTTCCACGTCGTCGCGCCGCCGGAGAAGGTGGACCACGCCGTCTGGCCCGAGAGCCTCGCCGTCGCCGGGTACAGGGAGGCGAACGAGGAGTATTGCAGCCACATGCAGCGCCTGACGCGCGAGCTGTTCGAGCACCTCTCGCTGGGGCTCGGCCTCCACGAGGGCGCCATGGCGGCGGCGTTCGGCGGCGACGGCCTGGTGTGTTCCTGCAGAAGATCAACTTCTACCCGCCGTGCCCGCAGCCGGAGCTCACGCTCGGCGTCGCGCCGCACACCGACATGAGCACGCTCACCGTCCTCGTGCCCAACGACGCAGGGCCTCCAAGTCTTCAAGGATGGTCAGTGGTACGACGCCAAGTACGTGCCGGACGCGCTCATCGTCCACATTGGCGACCAGATAGAGGCAAGCGTGCAACGACTCAGCATTTTTTTTTCTCTTCTGATGATCTTGCTCGCCCACGTCTTTGGTGTGCGGACACTCTTACTAACTGGTACGGAGTTTGTTTATGTCTCGTTGAACATGCACATGCACCAATCGCGTAGATTTTCAGCAAGGCGGTGCTGCACCGTACGACGGTGAACAAGGAGAAGATGCGGATGTCATGGCCGGTGTTCGTGGAGCTGCCGGGGGAGCTCGTCCTCGGGCCGCACCCGAATTGAAGCTGGTCACGGACGAGAGACCGGCCAAGAAGTACCAGGACTACCAGCACTGCAAGATGAACAAGCTTCCCATGTAACTCGGGCGTTATCGTGTGGACCCGTTTCTCAGTCATTCTGTGTTAGTCTGATGTATAATAAGTCACATAACCGTGGTGTTTTTCAGTCGCATGCGCACGGCCACGGAATTGGCTCGTGGGCTCGTGGCTGTCGTTTAGTTTGGGCCACCAATTGTGGGCTGGTTATCTACTCTCTTTGTGACAAAGGCCCGGCCTGGTTAGATATAATAATAATAAATTAAAAATACTGGGCATACGTGCCCGCCTGGTTTGGTTTGGGCCACCAATTGTGGGTTATCTCTACAAATATGGTTTCTGGCTCGGAACAAGAGCTGCCTCTAGAAATCGATCTACAGTGGTGGTTACGGTTCGAACCGTCTCCGTAAATCGGTTGTTTTGAAAATAAATATTCAAGCCAAAAATAACAAAAAAATAAGCCAAAAAAAATCCCAGAAGTCCTCACTAGACAGCCACACAAGCCATGTGATTTTCTCACACGCCTCGCGCGTGGTTCGAACCCGCGACCTCATAACTCACGCGTTTATCATCTAACCACTCCACCTATAAACACACTTGTGTTTATTTGGAATATTCGTTCTCCTCATTTTATCTTCATCCGATTTTGAAATGTGTATTTGGGACTCTAAAAAATTGTCAACTATAAGGTTTTATAACTTTTCGAGATCTATATCTTGATTTTGGTCGTTTGTCCATCCGATGTTGTTTGAAAATTTTAAATTCTAAATATGAGAAATTTAAACATAATTTTCCATGCATAGATGATTTTAAATGAAAAAATTACCAACTACAAAGTTGCATAACCTTTTGAGATCTACAACTTTTGTTTTGGTTGTTTCTCCATTTCTAGTCGTTTGAAGAATTCAAATTTTACTATGCAGCTCGTATTTTCAGAGATGCCTAAAATTGATTTATAGAGGCCGCTAGAAATATAGCCACCTCTATAAATTGACATGCCTCTATAAAAAGGTCTCATTGCTGAAAATCAATTTTGTAATACCTCTTTGCTTATTTTCCCCGAAGATGTCATGCACAAATTTACCTCTATTCATACTAAAAAGGCATTAAACAAAAAGTCACACGGTCCTAACATAATAAGTCATTAGTGTGCACACCTCTCTATATGATATATGATTCGCTTGATTTATGTCACATTAATCAAGAAAAGAAAATTGTTAGTTCGTTACTCATGTCATGTTCAAACAAAAGTGTTACTTATATCACATTCAAACAAAAAACATTGAAAGAGTTAAGTTCCAAAAACAAAACATACTACGTAGAGTCACGTTCCAAAAAGGTCATAAGCATGTTCCAACAAGTGTCAGAAAATCACTTTGGGATCTTATCACAAATCACATGCATGTTAGATCTTATTACAATATTTTTTTCTAATTATTTCTACTTTTTTTAAAAAAAGTATATATATATATATATTTATTTATTTATCAAGTACCTCCTAGCAAGTAATAGTTGATCACAACCATCTCGATCTACGTATAAATGGATCGCCCACCGTCGTTTAGGAGTACGGTCAAACCCCAGGTTTTTGCTCCTGCAGGCCCCACGTCCAAGCCTCATCAATCACTAGTTCTTCGGGCACGTCCATGCGCGCGGGCCACTGGCCACACGTATTTTTTGGGAAAAAAAGATATAATTAAGGGGGGCCTGTATTTCGATTTGAGAAAAATCTGAGGAGGTTTTCGAAAAAATCGCTGAGAGTGTCTTTGGAGTGCGGGTTGATTTTTGATAAAAGGAAGGGTTTTTTTGCAAAAAAGACGGAGCTCATTCGTTCTGGACTGCGGGTTGATTTGAAAATTATCTGAGGTGTTATTTGCAAAATATTCTGAGAGGGACTCTGGAGCGCGGGTTGATTTCCCAAAAACATAAGGGGTTTTTCGTAAAATAACCGCGCCTCGCCCAATCTAGGCCGTCGATGCGGCCGATCGAACGGCCGGGAACGGCCGGGCGACGTGGCGCGCCGTGTGGGCAGCCTGGCCACACGGTTTCTTGTCTTTAGATTTCGAATAAGATTGCCTGCGTCGGTTTTTCCTTTTGGTGGAAGATCCTCATCCTCTCATTCCTGTTTCCACAGGGTACAGGTGACCAAAATCATTTTGGGCAGCCTCAGCCTTGCTAACATCGTTCACAGTGGCCGAGTACCTCCTTGACTTCCCTATTGGTTTGAACTTATCAGCCGATTTATCAGAAAAAATTTATAGTATTTTTCTCTCATAACAAATCAGCCAGTCGGCTTTGATACAAGCTGAACTGGCCCTTCAGTCGCTGTCCTATCATATGATTGACACATACATGAAGTGTTAAATATAGACTAATTACAAAATTAAATACAAAGATTGAGATTAATTTATGAGACGGATTTTTTAAACCTAATTAGTCTATGATCTGACAATGTGGTGCTAAAGTGAACATGTGGTAATAAAAGATTAATTTGGCTTAATAAATTCGTCTCGCGGATTACTGATGAATTTTGTCATTTATTTTTTATTAGTATCCGAACATCACATGCGACACTCCATGTGATATCAACGAGACACTTGTTAAGCGCGTGTTCAGTTCCACCGCAAAATCCCAAAAAAGTGCTACAGTACCTGTCACATCGAATGTTTGCGACCTATGCATGAAGCATTAAATGTAGACGAAAAAAAAACTAATTGCACAGTTTGGTGGGAAATTACGAGACAAACGTTTTGAGCCTAATTAATTCATGTGGAACACTAATTGCCAAATAAAAATGAATGTGCTACGGTAACCCCAAATTCCAACTTCGTGGAAGTAAACACGCAAACACGCGCTAAACTTTACTCATGCATCAAACACCCCCGGCACCATCGCATCCGGGTCCAGATAAACATGAATGTCGTGATCGACAGTACGCGGCTACGCGCGCGGCTGCTCCACAAGCTGCTGCAGAGACAGAGAGAGAAATCAATCACACCCGGCTCACCGGCTGGCGCCGGCGGCGGCTTGGCACGCACTGTACCTAGTAGATCCAGTCCACTAGTCCAGCTACGACGTCCATAGACCATAGATGCCGATTGGTTGGTTCGATCAAGCGGCGCAAGGCAATTGGTGGCCAGGCGTACGTCTTCTCTCCTTTCAAGGAGAAGGAGGTCTCGTGCACGCAACGCCGTGGCTAGGATGAGTTGATCAGCCGACAGGTGTATGCCATGTTTCGCCTGCTGCTCTTGCTAATGGACTTGGTGCAGATACATGAACTCATGAAAAGAGTGCACTCATCACAGTGTCTCCCGATATCCTTGCGTCCTTGGACCACGCCGCGTTTCTGGCTTTCTGCCCGCGTTGCTTCCGGCCGCGCTAGCCGCTAGATGCTGGCATGGTCGTGGCATCTATCCGCCGCCCACTCTATCCCTACGCAACTAGCTACTAGTGTCACCGGTCACCGGTCGTCGTCAGTCGTCACCCGTTCCGATCCAGCCACGGGAAAAGCAAGAAACCGCCCCGGTCGATGAAGCGACGACTAGCGAACGAGCAAGAAGCCCTACTGCTACACCGTATCTTTTTTATATAATAAAAGTTAGCTTTTATTAATATTAAATTCTTAAAACATTATTACATCTAGTGATCTAGATGATACAAAGTCTTCAAATTGTACTTGTAGCCTCTGCCTAACAAAAGGCACACAACCGCAAGACTAAAGGGATACCGACACATCCTGGTGACTATCAATTCGTAGATTAGATCGCACTCATGTGTGCTTGGAAGAAAATATTCTTCCACATGCGCCAACTACTACGAGACCACTACAATCAAGTCTTCAGAAGCCACCTTCTGTATAATAGCCTAAGTACGTAACCATTGGATGACCGAATGGATAACCTGCACAGAAAGAACATGTTTTTTTTTTCATTTCAAAACTAATATCGTTTATACAAAGCCAAAGTGACCAATAAGTAGCAGTTGCTCCAAGCTGAAGTAGTGGTTTTAGTTCTTTACTAAATCCTCCTAACCAACCACAAAACAGGTGAGAAACACTGCAAGGTTCGTCCAGTAGCCACCTGAATAATCGACCAAATAAAACAAGCGAAGTGGCATTGAAAAAACAGGTGCATAATTGTCTCATCGACAAAAAGGTACATATTTTACTACCATGCCAGTTGCGCTTAGCAAGAGTCAATACAACATTACAACTCCTCTTCGTAAGTACCATAAAAAGATTTTGATTTTTAATTAGGCCTTTTGTTTCCATAAACTTTTGTTAAAATTAGGAACATTAACATTTATTATTGCTTGGTAGTGTGATTTCACTTAGAATTGTCCATTGGGCAATGAAAAATATCAGGATCCTGAGACAATTTTATGTTAGTAATACGTGGTAAAAAATTATTCCAAGCTACTGACTTAGGGCCTATAAGATCCATGCACCAAGAGAGATTTGGTGGAGAAACGCCAAGCACATCACAAACAAGTGATATGTTTAGGCCTGGCTATGTTATAAAGATGACTTGGATACTGTTCTTGCAAAGTTGTGTTTCCAAGCCATTTGTCCTTATAGAATCTCACTTGTGATTCATCCTTTACCACAAATGATCCATAGCGAAGAAAATCACGCTTGACTACACATATGAATATAGAGATTGCTTCTACGCATGGCATTTCCGATTTCCATGCCATTGCTAGCTCTTGCTTGTAGTGCAACACGCAAGGTCCTTCCAGCGCTTGAGTTCTCACCTCTAGACTCTAGTCAGTCTATGGTTGTAGCTAAGCTATATCATGTTGCGACTGCGAGACTGCACGTCGGGTTAATCAACTTCAATTGTTGCCACCATGGGACCATGATAGTGTGTAACTGTTTATTATGAGAACGAAAAGCTGAAACGTGGTTCCATTTTGGCGTGCACAATGTAAGGCGCAAGCTCGCACAAGTCTAACAAGGACTAGACCCTAAACAACGAAATCAGACGAACACCGAGAGTCCGAGACCATGTTTTGTCCGGTGTCAATTAAATGCACTGGTTAGGCGATCATCTTTCCTAGAGTACACATGGCACACCGGCACGTCTTCTTATCCGAATTTTTTATTTTTAGCCTTTTTGTTTGAAATTTTTTCACAAATATATCTTGGAGGTATGATTTTAAAATCTGGACCTTTAGCTCGACACCAGAGCTTACACTTCTCATGTGTTTTCATGTGTTTTGTGTGTTGAATTATATAATGCCCTACTTCGTTAGGTTGTGTTTGCAGCACGTGATCACATTTCACTACGTCCGCAACGTTATACTGAATATTATGACCATAAATAATGAAAACAACTATGTAATGAAAAGTCCAATACTATACCACATTAAACAACACAATAATACTAGAAGTGCGTGCCAACAGTAGACAACATTGTTTATGAATAAACCATAGAACTAGCAAGTCATGAAGACTACTGAGTGCAACTATGCCACTTTCCCTTCCTCAGGGCATCGGGATTCTCCTCCATCGCTGCTTTCGCTCGGCGTGCACGCTCAAGCTTCTTCCCTCTCCTCCCTGTACGCAGCAACACGCCTACTTTCCTCCACTTCCTTATGCTCCTTTTTTCAGCCTCCTCTCCGCGTCTCTTCTCCATCATCTCCTTATCCTCTGCCTCCCACCGCAATAATTTCTGCATCTATTTCTTGTCTTCAGGCTTGATCTCAGTGTCGATCCACTGCTCAAAATCACAGAGCGGTGGAGGGGTCTGCAACGAATGCAATTGTTACAAAACAAATAAATCATGCAAGACTTCATTTGATACAAAATAATTATTACACAACATCAATTTCTCACCATCTTGTTAATGCGGCGCTGACAAAGTGTAGGCTCAAACGCAAAATTAGAACATATCTAATACATCTGCCTATACGTGTCCTCTTCATCAGACTTGGCTAACTTGCAAGGATCGCCGTAAAAGTACATGGGCACTGGAACACCACTAGACACAGGCAATAGGTCAAAGGCA
The DNA here is from genome assembly GCA_904845875.1 of Miscanthus lutarioriparius. Lineage (NCBI taxonomy): Eukaryota > Viridiplantae > Streptophyta > Magnoliopsida > Poales > Poaceae > Miscanthus > Miscanthus lutarioriparius. The sequence continues at coordinate 116,497 of CAJGYO010000211.1, forward strand.
TTTTCGGTCATCCAGCCATAACTACAATTCAACCAATTTCATTCTAAAAACCTAAAGCAATTAACATTAAATCATAAACCTAGGGTTTTCCATTTGATGCACAACAATGAACCCATAACATAACAATATGCGCTGCGTTTACCTTGGTTTGTTAGCTTTTTCACGCCTTGGCATCCTATGGTTGTATAATACGAATATTAAAAATTGCATGAAACCCTAAGTCATGACGATTCTTAGGTTGAAAAATCAGACTAATATATACCGAATCGATGCGAAAAAAACTAGGAGGGGAGCGAGGATACCTTGCTCTCGAAGATCTACGGATCAAATCAAAGTTTCCAAGGTCCAATATGCCGATTCGTGAGGTAGGGTGAAGTGGGAGAGAAAAAATCCGAGAGGGAGGAGAAAGAAGAGAAAGAAGGCTCGGACAGGAAGGTTGGGGGCCGGGTTAAAACACCACCTCGGCGCCATAGATCATGACGCCAAGCTCGGCGTCAGGATCTACGGCGCCGAGCTCGGCACCAGGATCTACGGCTAAGTCACCGCCACGTCTACGTCGAGCCCAAGACCTCGGCGCCAGCAACGATGGCGCTGAGAAGTGTAAGCTCGGCGCCAGCTAAGGGTCCAGATTTTGAAATTATACCTCCAGGGACATATTTGTGATTTTTTTTTCAAAAAGGGCTAAAAAATAAAAAATTCGGTCTTATTATCGCGCCGGTCCAAACATAGCTCTTAAAAATCTTTGCTTAATTATTTTCTTTGTTCACTCATGACATACCAAAAAAATATTTTGTATGTAATATTTTCACGACAAATTTCAAGAATTAGATAGCTGGTAGTATAATAAATACTAAAAAATTACATTATAGTGTTGTAGATTTGCTTACGTGATATTTTTGTGTTGCGTCAGCCAAAGATACATGTCGAGTCGAGCAGCCATCGTGCCAAGATACTAGACATGACACGGTCCTCATCGTATTCGTGTCGTACCGGCACTAGCTAGTACACAGAACATTAGTATAGGTGGTTCTAAACTTATTTTAACTGGCGCTTTTACCAATCGTCACTATGTTCATATCACCGAACACCTTTTGCGCATGAATTAAAACATCACCTAAACTTGAATCAAACAAACCATGTGTCGTCCCATCTTCTAGCAATAATATACTTGCATCAATTAGCTCACTAATAGCATCTCCCCCAACATCTCATACTTAATAATATATCAAAGAACACACGTATGCATTCATGCCAATTCATCCAAACAAGCAACCACTTTACATATATGGACCAATAGTAAACAAGACAGTGACTTAATCAACACATATGGCAAGAGAAATATTGAATCAAGATGGGACACCAAGATTTACGTGAAAACCCCATTGCGGCGAAAAAACCACGGGCGACGGTGGGACGATTCCGCTATGAGATAAAACAAATACAAGAGATATGAGCCAACAAATACGGGGAGGCTTCAAATCCCCCTCAAATCTCTCTATTTTAGTGGTGGATTTGGTATATCAAAATCGCTCCACTTCTCTTCCTAACCTTAGCTCTCAAGAACACAAGAACTCTGTGTTCTTTATCTATTCCCAAGTTGGGAAAGAAGGCTTACAAGGGCCATTTTCAGAATGCCCCCGAGGCTCCAGATTATCACAAACAGCTCCAATTTCATCATACAGTATGTATAGGCAATAGTTTACATAATAAAGAAGCTAATTGGCCTCCAAATAGTGAAATTAGAAGCTGCACATCATAATATTAATATATGTTATATAAAAGATAAATTGTGAAAAAATACATCTCATAATAATGTATCTAACTATGCCCATTTGATATCATAAATATTATCGTTCTTCTTTTCTATAAACTTGGTTAAAATTAGAATAATTTGACATTGAACAAATTCAGAATTATTCATATTTTAGGATGGAGTTAGCACTTTGTATATGTTAGGGCTAGTTATTTAATTCTCGCCCAATACTGGCAATGCCATATTTTCTTCTGCCATGACATGCCATGAGCCAT